>RJWT010009114.1:0-25461 GCA_004365215.1 Cuniculus paca
GAATGTCAAGGTAGTTCTGCATGTCATGGGCACATGATTCTTCTATTTGTAACATAAAGAAATGGGTACAGATGCAAGACAAACTATCATTGACGGGTTCCTTTGTAGGTATTACCAATATGGTGCCTCATATGAGGCTGTATAAGAAATTCAGGAAGCATAAACTCAAAGTTTAAATTTTCTATTTGTGGATATTTGCAGAAGGAAACTTTCTTTTCTTACACAAACTATCCTGTCCTTTAGCTGTCAAGTTGAATCAACCATCTTCCCTAAGCATATCTAATTGATCGATTGCTTAATATCATTTACTAAGAAACAAACTGTGTGAGAATAGCATTCTGTATTGAATTTCTGATGTAAAAGATATAATGCCATTTATTCATAGGCAATATGGTCAAACTATATTTGATTTCACATTATTTATGCCTAAGGATTTTCAAGAATCTCTTAAATTTGACAAGGATTGTATGCTGCATTAGATAGTGGGATAGAGTAGTTGACATTCTTATGTTGATATTAAGCTATTTTTTTCTCAGACCTTCTAGTTCAGAATAATAACAACATGAACAAAAGAAGAAAAAGAACTGTAAAGCACTACTCATGTAGTACCCATTGTGAACTCGAATTCTCTAATCTGAAAAATAGCTCTATGTACCTGGCCCCTTTTAATTTAGGAACTATGGATGAAAAAACTAAAGTGCTAAGAAAGAAATTCCTTGATATTCACCAAGCCTAGAAGTGACACAAGTTGAATTACATCTGTCCAGAAACTTCACTGTATCAAAGTGTCTTGGTTATTTTTCTCTGGTTGTTGAGACAAAATACCTGACCCCCAAAGTGAAGGAAGGAGAGGTTTATTTCTTACAGTTTTGGGGGCTTCAGTCCATAATCAGCTGGTTCCAAGGCAGGGAGGTGTGGCTGGTGGGGGCAGCCGTTCATGGCAGCTTCAAGTGGCAACAGCAAACCACGCAAAAGGGGCAAATACCCCTCCTTCTGGACCTTACATTGTATGTCGGCTCCACCCCTGGGTGGGTGCAGAACTCACCACCAATCCCAGCAATAGACAATGAATCAATCAGAAACGCTACATTCAGCCACTTTGGTGACTACATGAGGCTTGGAGGGGACACCTGTATTCAAACCATAGCACAAAGTAAAGGGCAGAGCTTTTTACTTTGACATTCTACTATAGTTGAAATCCCTGTTATGTCACATACTTTAAAGCATGAATAATGGTTTTATTTGCTTATAAGGAAGATACATGGTAAACCTGACTGCTGAGTTCTAAGGAGAAATTTTATAGTGATTCTACCTTGGTCATCTGAGATTTCAGAGTAAAGAGAAGAGGAGCAACTTAAAATCCACCCCTCCCCCCATAAAGCATCGTCACCCAGAGTGATCAATGTAAGGATAAGCAGCACATGTATCCACCACTAGGAATTCACAAGGCATGTCATCATCAAGAGGAGTTGGAAATAGAAAGATCATGATTTTCTTGAACCTAATTTTTCCCAAAATTTTGACTATGTGAGCTTTGATTGATTGCTTTTGTTAAATAATGCTAAGTTCCAGTAGTACTCCTACTGCATAGACATAAGGTAGGAAACACAGATATACAAAAATACATGAAAATAACATGGGTTTAATTTCTCCACAACTGCCATTATCTTATGCTTCATTGATAAGCAGTGTAATTCATGCATAAATCAATATGTTCAAGATACCCAGCAGGGCAGCATAAACCAGTATAACATTTATAAAATAATGGCTATATCATGTCATAAACCTTCAAATTACACTTACGCAAGTATCTAATTCAGGAGTTTTGTGTACATTAACAGCTAATAAACCTTCACTACTATGCTGCTTTTGAAAACTTTCACTACCTTAAAAGGAAAACTCCTACCAATTCACTGTCATGCTTTCCACTTTCACCTATGCTTCCAGTAAACAAAAGTCTATTTCTATTCTTCATGAATTTTCTTTTTCTTGACATTTCATATAAATGGAATCTTTTGTGACTAACAGCTTTCACTTAACATAAAGTTTTCAAGTTTCATCATAGTTTGGCTCCAACCCAAGTATTTCAAAATATATTAACCAGCCCAGCATCAATTCTAACTCCAAAATCACATCAAAATATCAAGTGAACGTCCTGACTCTTGTCATCTAAATCACCTCAGTCAGTTGAGAATGAGAACCATGGTATGATTCATCATTGGACAAATTCCTATCAACAGATCTGCAAAAAGTCACATGTTCCAAAAATTACACTAGTAGACTGTGGGTATAGCTCATTGGCACAGTGCCTACCTGGCAAGTACAAAGTCCTGAGTTCAATTCCCTGTACCAAAAAAAAAATACACTAGTAGGACCAATGCAGGGTATGCATACCAATTTAGAAAGAGAAAAAGTGGAAGGAAAAAGTGGATAACAGATCATGAAGGAACCTGAAGCTCATCCAGATAAAATACATTAGATTTCATGGTATAAGTGCAACCTTTGTTAGCTCAGTATTCTGTTGAAATGCAGGAATGGCAGCTCTCTGAGCCCACCGAAGTGGCAGCCCCAGTACAACTGTCAGATAGACCTCTGCATCTGTAGCTCTTTTCTCAAGTTGTTTTATCTGTATTTTATCCTCTCTTTGACCCTTTCAGTGTAGACCAGCAGTAATACTTTTACTATAAAACCATAAAAAAAATTTTTGTTAATGCAGTTCATAGGCATGTAAAGCATCATATAAAAGAGTTCTCTTCAGGCCTTTCCTGGGCTACCACATCTCTTTCTGCCCTCCATTGAGTGCCACAAGACATACACCTAATTTCTTTAGCAAATGGTTGTTCAGACACACTTGGCCTGTGATTTCTTCTGTGCACATGTAAGGACTTCCAGAACACTAGGAATATACTTTTCCAGAAAAAAGGATAAAATTGAGGCATTTGTAGGTAAAAGGATGCACTTCAAGAACATAATGTTAAGTGAAATAAATCAAACACACAATTTTAAATATCAGAGTTTATCTTATATGAGAAACTCAAAATATAAATAAAAAGCAAAATAAATGATAGACAATTGGAAGTAGGGAAAATTTTTCAAATAAGAAGGGGAATAAGAGATGGGAGTGGAAGGGAAAGAGGATCACACACACACAGAAACCAAGAAAACAATGGAAATAAACGTTTTTCAAATGGGAAGGAAATAGGAAGGGGAAGAGGACAAAAAGGAATTAAGATGTGTTATACATGTACACAAACTCCTCATTATAAATGTAGTAATTGTTTTTAGCACAGCTTTCTAATTCCTAAATTTTTAGTTTCAACTCTGCTTTTAAGTGGCTGAATATTTCAATATTCCATTGAAAGGTAATTATATTTTCATGAAAAACTCAGGTTCTGTCATGGCTGGTACTCTCAAGCTACCTGTCTCTAAGTTTGATAGACATCTTGCTCTATACAATACTATTCTGACATATCTGTAGTCCTTCAAACTTTATATGGGTATATAAATTTATATTATATAAATTGTCATAGATGACAATATTATTGTCTTTTGACATTAAATGAAGGTTTAGAGAAATATTAAATCAGTCTATTATTATTCCCTTTCATCCTTTTTTTGAAAGCCAGAATTATTTCTGATTGAGTTGTTTTATTAACTCAATCTGAGGCAGCTAGAAAATGATATGAGTGGCACAGAGAAAAGGGAGGAAAGAGATAAGAGGGCACAGAGGAACCAGTGCACAGCATGGGTGTGCTGATTCTCTGAAAACAAAGGCGAGTGGCGAGCTTAAATGTACTCTGATAGGGGAGGGCACGGGGCTGCTGACATGGGCTGTTCAGCAAGACGTGGCTGAAGGAGATAGGAACATTTGTGGCATGCAGGGGGTTTGGCAAAGGCAGTTCGGGAAGTAGAAACTGCAGGGGTTTCTGGGAAGAAGGAGCTAGACACCATTATGGTTCAACATGTGGTCTGTCACCATGATGGCTGGGCAAGTCTCAGGTGGGGGACCTATCAATTTCTTTCCCTTAAAGTAATTTACCTAGGTTACATATGATGTTGAGTGTTTTATTATTGTAATTTCCCAATAATACAATGTTCTCTTTTCAATATATGAGAACCAATGTTTGCTTTTATTCCTTTTAGAAATTTTAACTGTATTTTAAATTAGTTTACATTATATTTTTTATAGCTTTACTTCAAGAACATCAGTGAGTCTTGTACTAGATTGTACCTCTTTTCAGTACCAATTAGATTCCCTTTTGTCGCACTGATTGATATCTTTTTATTACCAATTCACTTTTTACATGATTAGTGTAAAATTTTTCTCTATGCCAATAATTTCATTTCCTATAATATCTGTTCTCACCCTTTATGGTTCTAATTATGTTTTAGCTTCACTTATTTTACAAATTTATGAGCTACTTTTAAATTTTATTTTCTTCTTTAATAATCTCTCTTTTAACTTTAATTTCCTTGACATTAATCTCATCTTTCAGCTCTTGATTTATGGAGTATTCTGACTAAGACAGTCTACTGTTGGTCTAGTTATGAAAAATTGGTTGCCCATTTTGAGTAATTATTTCTTCTGAGCTGTGTACTTTGACTTCTGCTTGTTTCTTTGCTCTCATTTTGGCTCCAGAATGTTTCACTTGTTTCATGTTATTTCTATTCCTCTCAGTCATACGTGGGCAATTCTGCTCAACTATCCTATTTTCTGTGGTCTTATGTGGTTGACTTCTTATTTCTGTGGTCAGTTTACTTTTATCTCTGAGTTAGTATTTGAGACCTTAATATGTCTTGTCCTAGAATGCAGGTCAGGAGGTACCAATTTTATGTATTCTCAAAGGTACTGCTGTCTGTGGTACTACCATTTTATTCTGTGGTTTTCAGTATCCTGTAATCAATGACATGATAGACCATGGATAATTGGTACCTACTCTTAGGTTCTTTGGCATTTAAATGACATACTTCATATGTGATAAAATACTACTGATCAGAAATGGCATGCAGCTTCAATGAAGCCATATTAGAAGTTGAGAAATGTGGGAAAGTACACAAGATGCTTACTGATTATTTGTGCTTCTTAATAAAGCTATATCATGAAGGGTATGTTTTTCTGTATTTTTTGGTTTTGTCTTCTTCCATACTGACCTCATTGTCAAGTTATTCCTCCCATACAAGGGCTATTATGACTTCCATGATTATAAACCACCCAGGTTAGCTGTCCTAGAACTGAGACAGTTTTTTTCTGCCAGTAGTTATAGTAAATTCCTAGAGATATATCAAACTAGTCTGACTGAGGTTCCATCTATCTCTCCAATTACTGTGATCATGGAATACAGTGCTCCGAGTGACCAAACCTGTGTGACAGGTTCTCTTGTGGAGCTGATAGTACCATCATCAGTCACACTGATTCACTGATTCCTTGTTAAAAAGGAAAACTTGTATGTTGCCATCAAAGGAAAAGAAAGAGATTCTGTTTCTACTATGTTTCAAAGTCCCTGAGCTATTTAGCATGTCATCTGAATTAGCAGTTCTCTGATAGCAATATGTAGTTACATAGTTAATAAATCTCTTAATATTCTGCAAGTCACAGACTTCTCTGTCTTCACTATAGCAATGATTATTTGATATGTATAGTTTAATAATATGATAAATTTTTTATTAAATATTTGGTATGTATAATTTACGTTATGACTGTAATGATAAAAACATAGCAACATTTAAAATTTATTGAATTCTTACCATATGTAATTCTTTTATTTTCAGAAAATTATTAATGTTTTGGATAGGCTCAAACTTGGTTTTCTCTGACTTCAATTTGTGTACTGGATAGGATCAAACTTAATTTTCTTTGATTTCTATTTATGTTTTATCCAAACATTGCCAGTTGAAGGTCTGATCTAATTTTGCCTCTACCTCATTCCTTCTAAAATGTCCTCCAATGTTCAATTTTGATGAAAGTGAAGATTTTCTGAGTGTAAAAGTTTTTTTATTTCTTGTTTTATCCTTTCTTTACTCCTTCCTACACTTACCTACAATTTTATGTTTTAGGTTTTATTCTTTATTTCTTTCATATCAGTGAGATTTGAATTAAAAATAAGGAGTCCTTATCTGAGAAGTTGCTACTATGTTTGAAAATTACATGTATTTCTTAGCTGGGGAGATGCTCTGTGAAATGACTTAATATGCACTTGATAGTGTTGCCCTTTTGTTATGTGAATTATAGATAGGAGGCCTAATTTACCTAAAAGGTAATGTGTGAAGTGCCCAGATCTTGACATTTGTCATATTTTCAGTAAAATTTATTAATATTTAAAGGTGGTAGTTTATTACTAGATTATCTTTAAATTTGAATTTGACAGTTTAATTGTCTATTGTCTCTGAAAGTGTAGCAATTCTGTGTGGGATGGAGCTTTTTGTCAAAAAGTACTCAGAGGATCTTGGAATCCAGAGAGGTACTAGATGCTATTGAATCTTGTTCTAGTATATTGAAAAGAAAAAAGAAGCCAACAGGTCTATAAATAACTTTTATCCCAAGTTAGTTGATTTTTATAACACAACAAAATACTTATATATTTATGGTCTAGTGATACCAGAATTCAGACAGATTGTCAAGGAAAAATCTTAAGGAATCCCAACTGTCATGAGTTATATTATCTGCCCCCCTCCCCCAAAAATGTATGTTGAATTCCTAATTTGCAGGACCTCAGAATGCCCCCTACTTGGAAAATGGACACTGCAAGCCTAACCAAGTATAAGGTCATACTAATGTAGGGTATACCTCTAACCCAGTGTGGCTGATACCCATATACAAAGACTGACCTGTAAAAACAAAGAGAGATGCCGTGTGATAAAGGTAGAAGATGGAGTTATGCAGCCACAAACCAAGAAATGTCAAAGACTGCAGGGAAATATTAAGACAGCAACAAATGGCAAGGATCTCCTACAAATTTCAGAAAGAGCATTGCCCTACCACAACCTTCATTCAGTACTTTTATTCTCCAGAACTGTGAAACAATAAATTCACCATTGTTTTAAGACATCTAGTTTGTAGTAGTTACAGTACCCCTAGCAAACTAGTATGCCAACTTTTATTTGTTTATTTTTTGAGAAATTCATTACATTGCATTAGCAGTATAGGAAACTAATGCCTACTATTTGCACATTTGAAAGTTCCTATTCAATCATTATGATCACTATGCTTATTAAGTTACTTCTATAGATGCTCTAGGATCCACAATACATTACCATTTGCATTTATCAACTACCTTTCCTATATATTTCAATAATGGAGAAAATACCTTTTATAGAAGCTCTCAGAGATCTTATTTGTGATCCTAATCATTCCTTCTTGTAAAACCAGATTTCAATCTGATATATCCCTTCTGTATGAAGTACTTTACGTTTTTAAGACTCATTTTACATGTAGGTCTGCTAGTAATATACTGATATGTTTATTTTTGCTTTGCTAGAAAAAGTCTATTTCATTTCCATTTTGAAAGCTATTTTACTATGTCTAGATTCTAGGCTGACTTTTTATTTTTACTTCTTTTGCTTCAGTGAATTTTTATCTTGTACTTTAAAATTTTGATTAACATTTATTAATTATACATATTAATGAGGTTCATTGTGATATTTCCATACTATGTACAGTGTGCACTTATCAAATTTCACCACCCTTTTTTCCCCCCTTTCCCACCAAACACCCTTCCCAGTCTCTAGCAATCACTATTTTGCATCCAGTTAGGCTCTTTTTAACTTCTACATATGATAGAAAATATATGGTACTTGTCTTTTTAGTATCTGACATTTTACCTAACATTCTTTTCTCCTGTTCCACCAATTTTGCTGCAAATGACAGAATTTTACTCTTGGTTGCAGCTGAATAACATTCCACTGTAAACATACACTACATTTTCTTAATGCATTTATGTACTGATGAACACCTACATTGATTACATATCTTATATTTTGTGAATAGTGCTGCAATAAACATGAGTATCCAAGTATCTCTTTGGTATGTTGCTTTCATATCCTTTTAGTATGTTCACAGACGTGAGATAGCTGGACTATGTGATAGATCTGTTTTAAGTTTTGCGAGGAACGTCAGTACTATTCTCCATAATGGCTGTACTAATTTACGTTATCACCAGTAGTGTATAAGTGTTCCTTTTTCTTTACATCCTTGCCAGAATTTGTGGTTGCTGTTGTTGTTATTACTTGTTTACAGTCATCTAATTGGAGAATCTCATGTAGTTATGATTTTCATTTCCTTGATGGCTAGTGATAGTGAGCTCTTTCTCAAGTATTTGTTAGCTTTTTGGATTTTTTCTTTTGTGAAGTGTCTGTTCAGATCATTTGCCCATTTTTAAACTGTATCTATTTGTTTTTAATATTTTTATTTCTTTATACATTCTGGTTATCAATCCTCTATCTGGTAAATAGTTAACAAATATTTAATCCCATTCCATAGGATATATTGACGCTATTGATTGTTCCCTTTGATATACAGAATCTTTTTAGCATTATGTAATGCCATTTGGAAATTTCTGCTTTTGTTTTCTGAATTTTTGCTTTTCTACTAAAAAATCATTGTTCATAACAATATCTTAAAATGTTTCCCCTACATTTTCTTTCATAGTAAAGTCTCACATGATTAATTTAGATCTTTTATCCATTTTGAGTTGATTTTTGTACAGAATGAGAAATGGGGTCAAGTTTCAATTTTCTGCATGTGGATATGTCAGTATCTAATTTGCATAGCACCATTTATTTTAGAGGTAGTCCCTTCTCTAATGTATGTTTTTGGAATTTTGTTCAGAAACCATTGGTTGTAGTTGTTTGAATTTATTTTTCAGATCTCTATTCTGTTCCATTTGATGTATGTGTCCATTTTTATGCCTATATCATGCTGTTTTGTTTAGTGTGGCTTTGGAGTATTTCTTGAAAACAGGTACTGTGGTGTCTTCAGATTTGCTCTTTTTGCTAAAATTTTCTTTTGCTATTTGGGGTTGGTTTTTGTATGTGTATAAATTTTTGGAATAGTTTTTCTAGTGTCATGAAGAATGTCATTGCTTTTTTGATGGAGATTCCATTGAATCTGTAGATCACATTGGGTTGTATGAACATTTTAACAATACTAGTACTTTCAAGCACTGAACATAACAGTTGTCTCCTTTTTTCAAATTCTTCATCAATTTATAACTGTTCTGTAATTTTTATTATAGATTTCTTTCATTGCCTTTTATTCCTATATATTTTTGCAGCTACTTTGAATGAGTCCCTTCATGATTTTTTTTTGTCCACAACTTCATAATTGGTATATACAAAAACCATTGGTTTTTGTGTGTTAATTTTCTATCTTGCTATTTTAATAAATTCATTAATCAGTCCTAAGGATCTTTTGGTGGAGTACACTTAGGTCTCTCTCTCTCTTTTTCTCATATATGTGTGTGTCTGTGTGTGAATATATATTGTATATAAATGACCATATCATTTGCAAAAAGAAGTAATTAAATTCTCTTTCTATTCATATGCATTTTATTCCTTATTTTTCATAACTGGTCTGACTAAAATTTTCTATTTTAAGAGTGGTGAGAGTGTACACCCTTGCCTTGATTCTCATCTTATGGGAAATGCTTTCAGTTTTTCTGGATTCAATATGATGCAGGGTATGGGTTTTTCATATACAGTCTTTATGATATTGATATGTTATCCTTCTATACATAATTTTTTCAGGGCTTTTATAATGAAAGAATGTTGACTTTTATGAAATTCTTTTTCGGTACCTATTGAGATGCTCACATAATGTTAATGTTAATTCCCCTTTCTGTCCATGTAATGTATTTTATTTATTGATTTGGATATGTTTTAACCATTCTTGTATTCCTGGAATAGAAACATCTTGATCATGGTGAATGGTCTTTTTAATGTGCTGTTGAATTTGATTTGCTAACATTTTTGTTGGGATTTTTATATTTATGTTGAGAAAGCTATTAGTTTGTAATATGCTTTTTAGGCTGGGCCATTATGATTTTTTTAATGCTGGTCTCATAAAATGAATCAGGAAGGGTTCCCTCCCTTTCAATTCTTTGGGATAGATTGGGAAGAATTGGCACTAATTCTTTAAAAGTTGGGTAAAGTTTAGCAATGAAGGCATCCCATCTTGGGATTATCTTTGGAGAAGAAGACTTTATTAGTGATTCAATATTATTATCTGTTATCAGTCTATTCACCTTTTTTTCATAGTCTCCATGGTTAATTTTGGTAGTACATTTGTGTCAAAAATATATCCATTTCATCAAAGTTTTGCAATTTGTTATTATATGGTTTTTCACAATAATCATTAATGAGCCTTTATATTTTTGTGGTTTTTGTAATTTCTCCTTTTTCACTTCTCATCTTACTTATTTGTGTCTTTTTTCTTCTTTTGGTTACTTTTGTCTTGGTTACTTTTCTCTCATTGCTGAGACAGTTTTTGGAGGTTTCAGTCCATGCTCAGCTGGCTCCAATGCAGGGAGGGTCAACCATTCATGGCAGTTGTAGCAGATACCACAAGGGACCAGAGGAAAAGGGTAAAAGAGAAAAGAATGTTTCCTTCCCTCCTTTATATTATATGCCAGCTACTTGCCCCTGGGGGAGTGGGTACAATACTCACACTGCCAATCCCAGTGCTAGACAATGAATCAATCACAAATGCTAGACTCAGCCACCTTCAAAAATCCCCACCCCACCATGACCACATGAGGCTTTGGAGGGACATCCAAATACAAACCATAAGATTTAGACCCATGCACAACCTTTATGGAAAAGACATTTAGTCAGTCTCCCAGACTTGCCAAAGTCCTAACAATTTCAGCATCGCCAAAAGTTCAAGTCCCAAGTCACTTCTGAGATCTAAGACAAATTTAGCTGCAACTCCCTGTACAAATGAAAACAAAGTTAAATACTTCCAACATTGGATGGCACAAGATAAACATTTTCATTCTAAAATTTACAAACAGGGGATGGAAAGAATTGGGACAAAAGCAAGTCCAAAATCCAGCAAGGCAGATGTTAAGCCCTGTAGTTGCACATCCAGCATTCAAAGCAATCTATAGCAAATTGTGAGCTCCAAAGGACTTGCATGGCTCAACCCCTATGGCACTTCTGATGGTCATAGCTCCCATGGCATCTCTCTTGGTCTGGTCTTGCTCCATCTTTGTATGTTTCCTTAGCAATCCAAGGTCCTGGTTTTTCCAAACTTCTGGGGTCTCCATTGCATCTCTGACTTCACATTCACATCTTCACACACAGCCTCTCAGGGGCACACTGCCTGGCATTGCAGGCCCTCTGAAATCTAGGTGAAAGCCTTTTTAACCTCAGAACTTGTGCATTCCTTACGCACCTAATCCCAGCACCATATGGATGATGCCAAGTTCTGCTGCCTGTTGCAGCAGTAGCCAGGCTTTCCTCTCTCGTGGCTGTAGGGGTCAAGTGCCTGGATTGCTGAGAACTCTGAATCTGATTGTGAGGAACAAATTCTCCATGCCACTGCCATTCTGGTACATGGTGTGGTGTGGCTGCAGCCATTTTGAAAATTTGTGTGGCCTCCACTGCCTTTCTAGAACTTGGTGCTCTATGGCTTTCTCCTCAAAGCAGTCCTTCACTTTTGCAGTTTTGAGGCTGCAAAGAGTGGTGACTTGCTGTTTCTTGTGATGCCCTTGAGCCATCTTTTATATTCTCCTATTCTTTCTCAGCAATCAAGATCTCCTCAGCTCTATCTTTGTAGTCCATAGCTTTACTTGGGTTTTCTTTCTGGACAAACTTGTAACATTTTTAATGATCTTGCTGTACTTTTCACTCTTGATTCTCAACATAGATCTCATATGAGAAAACCAAATTATAAATTAAAAGAAAGTAAATGTAAATTACAGGAAGTACAGAGATAAATGTTGCTCAAACAGGAAGTCCACCAAGAGATAGAGGCAGAAGGGAGGTGAGGAGTGAAAGGGGCCGAAAAAATAAAATAAGATGTCATATACCAACTCTACATGAGGAATGTAAGCATGTACTGCAAATATTTACTAACATAAAATAAGTAATTAAAATAAAGAATTTCCACTCTGAAAAAAAATGTGTTAAGACTTGTGTTTTAGTCTAATACAAAGTTCCAGGCACTGATGAAATGTATGTGCATTCTACAGATGTTGGATAGAATATTTTGTAAATGTATTTTAGGTCCATTTGATCATAGTATAGTTTAACTCTGATGTTTCTGCCAGGAATATAACTCAGCAGCATAAGTGCCTGCCTGACAAATGCAAGGTCCTGAGTTCAATTCCCAGTAACCAAAAAAAAAAAAAATCTGATGTTTCTTTATTACTGCTTTTGGAGGTCTGTATGATCCTCTCATTGATAAAATTGGATTGTCAACATTCACTCCTGTCATATTGGAGATGACCAATTCTTTTTTATCTAACAACACTGTTTTATAAAATTAGGTGTTCCAGTAATAGGTGCACCAATATTAGGTGCATATGGACTTACAATTGTTATATCTTCATGTTGAATTGATCCTTTGATGATTACAGAGAGACCCTTTGTCTCTTACAGTTTTTGTCTGAAAGTCTTTTTTTAGAATAAGTTATTAAGTATAGCTATTCTTGCTCACTTTAGGTATCTGTGTACTTGGAATATCATTTTTCATCCTTTCATTTTTAGTCTCTGTTAAGCTTTATGGTGAAGTGAATTTCTTTTATGCAGCACATTTTGGGGTGTTGTTATTTTAATCCATCCAGTCAGTCAGTATCTTTTGGAGAATTTAGTTCACTTGCATTCAATATTATTAGTGATAGATAAGAACTTATTACTTCTGTGATTTAGTTAATTTTTTCTAATTATTTTGAATATTATGTTTTTTCCTGCATCTCTTATTTTTGAGAATTGTTGTATTAATATTTGATTCTTGTATGTCTCCACTCTTCCAGGGGAATTTATGCATTTACATATTTTCATGACTTTTTTTTTTAATTATAGTATTTTTGTTTGGCAGGTATTTTCTTTCATACTTTGGAATGCAACATTCTATTCCTTTCTGCTCTTTAATGCTTCTGTTAAGAAACCTAGTTTCCATCTATTAGGGATACTCTTAAATGGGAATTGGTGTTTTTCTATTGCTGATTTTTAGAAATCTTTCTTTGACTTGTACTTTTGATAGTTGGAGCATAATAGTCATGCTGCAATCCTTTTTTGATCATATATCTTTGGGGGTTCTATGAACTTCTTGTCTCTTGCTGCCCAAGATTAGGTATGTTTTCTGCTATTATTTTATGCAGTAGCTTTTGTGTCCTTGATTATTTTCTTCTCCCTTGGTTATTCCAAAAAAAGTGAGTATGTATTCAGGCTAATGGTGTCCCAAATTCTTGAATGTTTTCTTCATTCTTCCCTTCCTTTCTTTTCTATTTCCTTCTTATGATAATTTAATTGATCAGATATTCATTTTTGCTTTTTCTAGTTTGCTCCTAAAACTTTAAACTGTGGTTCTTCATTTTCAGTGTTTATATTTGGTTTGTTATCAGTCTCTGCTGACTTTCTCATTCATATCCTATATTGTCTTTCTAATTTCATTTGAGTTTTCTTGAATTTCACTGAACTTCCTACACTATTCTTTTAAATACTTTGTCAGCCACTTTGTCCTTATTGATTTTTTTAGCATCTGTAACTATAGTTATTACATTCTTTTAGAGCCAACATATTACCTAGTATTTTTATATTTCTTATATTACTTTGTTGAGAGTTATGCATCTGCTGGATCAGTTGTTGCTGTCACTTTTTATGGGATGACTTTCTTAGTAAATAGCCTTCTCAAGATGTGTTTTGGGGGTTTGGCTTGTTATGAAGTCTTGGCTTTGTTTCCAGTTTGGCACCACAGTGTGTTCTCTCTACAGTATCTTTGGCTGTAAGTAATGACTTTGGTCACAGTGTACATTGCGGCATAGTACATGCTAAATGCCATGGAAGGGTAGGGATATTCTAGTGAAGTGATGGCAAACCTTTTAGGGCTTTTGATGATAACAAACAGTCCACTATGACACTTGTGGCATAAGCTCACCACCACTGCTTTAGCAGCTAAGTCAGGTGTGGTGCAGACAACAGTGGGTATGGTTTGCTTGCTTTGCGCCTATTTCTTCAATGGACATTTCTCCCATATTCTTGATGCTAGGTCAGTTACTAAGAAAGACCTCTGGCACTGGTGGCTGGCCCCGGAAGCAGAGAGGGCTCCAAAGCACTTGTCCTCCTACTAATCAGTAAGGTAGACCCAGAGGGGTAGGGGGAGGAAGTGGCAGGGACTGCAGTATCTCTTCGGTGATATTCACCCCAATCCCCACAGCAGTGTGAGCAGATATACTGTGGAGATGGGATAGCAGTGGGAACTGTGATGCTCCTATCTCCTACTTTGATGATGCTAAGTGGCTGGGGATAGGGGCAGTAACTGAAGCTGTTGGTGTATCTCTTGACTCTTTCAGTGACTGCACAAACCTAGTGGTGGAGCAGTAGTCAGAGCATGGTTCTTTTCTTGACTTTTTCAATTGCAGTATGTCTGGGAACATGATTGCAAGTGAAGCTTCAGCAAAATTCTTTTAGGTCAGCCCTAGGTGCCTGAGGGCAGGGCAATGGCTGGAGCTTAATACAGTGGCTGCTGGAAAAAAAAAAACCCTAGTATGCTACTGTGTGTGGAACAGCTACAGGAACAGTGATATTGTTTCTCATACTGTCAGCAAAAGGGATGTGAAAGGGGAGGGTCTGAAAGAACTACAAGGCAGTGAAGAGAGTCCGCATGTGACCAGCCACAGCCTTGGTCTCAGAGAACGAGCACCCCGATCTAGTTCTGGGAAGGGGAAGAACTCTCCTTTGTCTTCCATGGTACTATACCCATCCCCTACAGTGCAGGACACCCAGAAGGCTTGTATTACAGACAATCTGCTGGATTACATTGGGCTTATGAGGCAACTGCTCCCTGAGCCAGTGCAATGGAATGTCTGTGAGATCCAAGAGATGGGAATATACAGGACTTTCTGACCCCTAGAGCAGCCCAAATTCAAGTAATAGTTCATGTATCAAGATGACCTCTGGCTACAAGAAGTTTCCAGGTTCACCAAGAGATGATGTGAGATCCTTTCCAGAGCAAGAATATTGTGCTGTTTTTAAATTACTTACGTAAGTGGGTCACAAGCCTGTGAAGACTGAAATTTCCCAGTAGCTAGGAGTTCCAGCACCACACTGAGAGTTTGTGGGGACTTTCTGTCTCTCCCTTACCCTTGTAATGGAAAGTCTCTTCCCTTCCCTGGTTTTGGAGCTAGAGCAGCACACACCAGGATGTTTTGTTCCTCTTTCTGTGGGAAGATCCCAGGTCTCTGACTCTTCCAAGTTACCGATCTCTGTTGCTGATTTTCAGTGTTTTTCCCTAGTTACTCACCTCAAAATACAGCTCTACGCATGCTATACTCATTCTTCCTGGAGGATGAGTTGAGCATTGGATACTTTTATTTAGTCATCATGAATTGCTTTCCTGTTTCAATGCTTTAAAAATGCTTCTCCATAATTTTCCAATTTATATTGCTGTCAGCAAGAAAGAGGCTTTTTTGTTTCACTTTCTGTATATGTACTTTTTCTTGGGCCACTTTTAAGATGTTTCCCTTGATCACTGGTTTTAATCAATTTGATAATGATGTATCATGCTGTGGTTTTCTTTATTCTTCTTGTCCTTGGATTATTTCCCATTTATAACATCTGTTGGTTTGTAATTTTTCACCATATCTGGAAAAACATTTGGCCATTGTTTCTTCAAAGATTGTTTCTCAACCTTCTCTTTCATTCACCCTTTGGGGAATTGAATTGCATGTTTGCTTGGCTCCGTAAAATTGACCATGACTCAGTGATAATATTTTTAATTTTCACTAAGTTATTTTTCCATCTTTTTGGTTAATTTTATTGTCATATCCTCAAGTTTTCTCATTTTCTCTTTCTAATGAATGTCTTTAATATTATGTTTAATATACACTTAATATTGTCAAGCATACTTCATTTTTATATGTTCAGCCCAGGTTCATTTAATATCTCATGAGATACTACTTACCCTCTTCAATCTTTCCTCTAGCTTCTTGAACATTTTGAAGTAATTTATATTTGCTTAATTTTTCCCTTACCAATTATATCAACTGTGTATCTAGGTTTATATTTGACTGACTCCTATTTTTCTCATCATTACAGGTTGTAATTTTTCTATGTTTTTGCTCAGCTGGGCATTTTTAATTTGATGCCAGGCATATAAAATAAGATTTATTTTGTTCAGTATTGCATACTTTGCATTATAAATATTTTTGACCATTGTGCTAGAATGCGATTATGTTAATTGTGAATACTCAACTCTTTTGTGTGTTGCTTTGAGTGTTTGTTAGACATGATCAGAGCAATTCTTCATCTAGGGTTAACTTTTTCTCACTGAGGTATTCCCCTCCTGAGTATTCTACTCAGATCTTCCCTCAATCATGACGTTTTCCATTCTAATTGGCTATATAATAAGAACTATTTTTTCTTCTTCCAGGCTCTAGTGACTTTCTAATAATTCTGGTCTTGGTAGTTTCCTTATCCGCATCAGTTTTCTGATGGGTAAACCTTCTTCAGATACTTAGCCCCCCCATCTTTGTTTTTTAATATTCTGCTCTGTGAATTCTATCTGTCTAGTCTCCAGAGTCTCAGCTTCATCTGTAACTCATGGAGACCACTAGCCTCTGTTTGTCTTTTCTTTTTCTCTGTTATGCACAATCTATAAACCTTCCAATGTGGCAAACTGGGAATATCACATGTTCACCTTGTTTTACATCTCTGATATACAAATATTTTCAAATTCTTTATGTACAATATCTTAGTAAGTTTTGAAAAATATTTTATCCAGTTTTCTGTTTATTCTAGGTAAGATGGTGAATCTACTCTTATTACTCCATTGTGTGTAGAAGTGAAGTCAGAAAATATTTTTGTTATTGGAAAAGACATTAGTGCATTTTCCTTCATATCTACTTTTGCTCTTTTGTCCCTTAAGGTTTGAACCTCACTTAACAAGATACTATCCATAAAGAATCACAGTATCCTGAAATGGCCTAGCAGTTGTGAATGAGAGTTTTCTCAGCAGTACAGTATATGGACTGGTCCCTGAAGTTCAGTGAATGGTACAATGAAACTCTCAGAAGATGAATTGATAATAGAACATGAATTGATAATAGAAAGGACCTGCTGGCCAGTCCTCTTGACATTATACTTTCATAAAATTTCTAGAATTTAGATGTGCCCCAGAAAAACATGAAAATATTTGAATTGACTGAGATTATATTTCCTATGACAAGAAAAAATACATTTCAGTTATACAGTTTTCTACATTTAGGACACCAAGACCCTTGAGAAAAATGGACATAAGAAAAGGAGAGGAGCTGTTTATTTTGCTGAAGAGAAGGGGAGAATGATGACATAGAAATATTTCACCATGTAGGATGCAGGTGACTATGACTTACAAGAAATATGTTCAAGTAGGAGAATTTCTGTGGAAATGAAAGAGATCCCTAAGGAAGTAAGTTCTGAGTAAGAAGACAGAAAACAAAATTGGTGGGAGGAAGCAAGGTGTATGAGAAAGCAGAAAAATATATATATATTCATGGCAAACAAAGCAATTTAAGGTTCACAGAACAGAGTTTCAAGAAGTTGGTTGTTGGCAGTATTTTGCGTGTAGCAGAGCATATTATGTTAGGGTGGAAAATTCATATCTTGCACACTGACACTCCTACCTCTTGTCTCCTTAGTAGCCAAGACTGAACCATAGTGGTATTCTTTTCACATTCTCACAGTTCTTCTCAACTTAGTTTTCCAAGTCTGCAACATGAGATACATTATCCTATTATGTCCAAAGTTAAGCACTGTATTCATCACTGTAACATGATGTTAGAAGCAAGTTCTTTTCTCTTTTGTGGTAAGAAAAGTCACACCTTACACCTTGCCTAATATCTATGCCAAATTATGTCAATTTATCTCTCTTTAGCACATTGAAACATATCTCAAATTATAGAGCCTCATATTTTTAAAATCTTCACTATTAATAAAGCATAGAAATCTTAAAATAGATTTGTATGTTGGAATAAGCAAAAATTATAGTCATAATTTGCAGCTGATATAACAGGATACCAAAGGTTAAATGGTTTTTTTAATACCATATAGCTACTAAGTGGCAAAATCTAGGAAAACAATGTGTCTCTGTGTTAATCTATTTCAGTTTAGTTGACTTTTCATTACTGTGTAGATAAGAGTTCTAGTTTCTCATTCCCAACTTCTGAACCTGAGCTCTGCAGCATAAGTAAGGCAGAATTGCTCTGCTTAGTGTATTTGTGAAAATCACTTGACTACTCATCGTAATTTGCTATTTGGTGTAACTTACTCCTCAGAACAACCCTATGAGGTGAACATTATACACTTTATGGGGAAATAGAGTACAGAGTTTAAGTAACTTACCTACAATGAGGCAGCCAGTTGGTGGAGTTGGAAATCTACTCATCACATTGTGTAAACTAATTAGGCTTTTCCTGGGGCTTAACCTATTTTGAACTGGAAATCTTTTTTGTAGTTAATTAGTCCTTTAGTTATTTACTTCTCAGACATTTATCTGGACTCCCAAAGTCCCACAGCAGGAGCCATGAAAGTGCAAGGGATGTAAGAATGAAAGCCTAGGCTACATATGGTTTCATGGTCTGTACACTGTAACTCAGACACTTTCACTACTATTGTTGCTTGAACCAGAAAAATCATTCATCAACCCTGGAGAAGTCAAAATGATGTCTGTTGGCTAACCATTTATGTTAGGGCTTAGTTATTTGAGCTTCCGTCTGACTCTAGGGCTCCTAATGCAGCACCGAGTAGATGGGCAGAATCTGTACAATGCAGTGTCTTTCCACAGTCTGCTCTTTGTTTGCATGAAAATGTGCTCATTTCACTGGTACAAACTTCGTCCCTCGAGGTTAGTGTCTGGGCACACTGCGATGTGTGGGTGCTTTTCATCACCATCTGCATTTTGCCTCATAGGAGATCTTAAGAACACCACCAGCTGTTACATATGCATGTGTGAAGTTCTGAGTCCTCAGGGGAAAGTATAACATAAGGACAAAATCTTTTGTGCTATAGAGGACATGTAAGTATATGAAACGTGGGGGTAGAGAACGGTAAAACAAGTCCCATGTTTGCTATAGCCAGAGTTGGCTTCTGTGTATGCCTAAGTACTGGAAAGACAAGAGATGCATGCAAACTCAGAACATAAAGTAATGAAACTTGCATTTGTGTTTGGTTGGTAGGAAATGTCATCATATTTAGTATTCAAACTTTCTACTAATATTTCAGAAGAGAAGAGTAAATATGATTTCAGGGGCTTGGGGTACAGCCTGAGAGAAGGACGTATATTTTATGTGTACTGATTTGTCATAAAAATTAATGATATAGCTGTGTCTGCTTAAATATAAAGATAATGCTTTCCCACTAACCTTGTAGAAAGATGACCTAGCTTGCTTAGAATGACATTATACTGAGAAACACAGTTGAGGGATAAAAATTTGACTTAGGTTTTCCTTCTAATGGAATTAAAAGGATGTTAAATACCATAACCATTTTCTCTTGACAGTCTATCACTATAGGCTTTTAGGCTTCCCAGGGGCAAAAGGCAGTTTAGAGGAGACACAGTGCTCAGGTTCTCTTTATTCCAGGCTCACCATAGTATGAAGGCTCATTCTGTTGTGAGATTTGTACATATAATTAACCATCTCCAGTTTGATGATTGGCATTAAAAGGCTTCAAGATGCTGTACTGTGAGTACAGCACCATTCTTAGAAGCAGGATTCTTGCAAGACAATCCCAGAGTCATTTCCATTTGTAACTAAACCATTATGTAGTCTTTGCAATTATCTCAATGTCACAGGAGCTCTTGCAGGCCTAATAGAGGTGCTTTGAAATTGAATCATTTCTTACAGATCCGAGGATTTCTAATTCAATCTGTATAAGGAATTGTTTTGAACTCAACAGGAGTGTTAATAGAAGACTAAGTAAATAATTCTATGAGAAATTTTTAAAACAAGATTTCATCATCATCATTATCAAATTTGTCTGTGGGCAATTAAAGAAGTGGTCTATAGCCATCTAAATAATGCCAGAATGACTTAATAAAAATAAAGGCAGCATTGGTAGGTGATCACACCTTTTGATCCTTACCTATCACTAAAGGATATTTAAAGTTATTGGTATATTTATCAGACCATATTTCAATTTAACAGGGTCCATTTTGTAAACATCAGTGAATCAATAAATGTTCAAGGATTAATCTATACAAGATGAGTTGAAGATGCAAAAATGTAAAACTGAAGTCAATGGAGTTGGAAACATGTTCATTTTGTTAATACTTGAAGGTTACGTGTTCACAGCTAGTTTTATGATCTGACTTAATGTTCCAAAGCCTTTTTGAAATATTTTAAATGTCTTACCAAGTTTTTTTCCAAGTAATATCTCTCCCTCCTCCATAAATTCCCAATAGCATTTTGTGTGCATGTTTATTATAGTTTACCTAATCTTTATTATAATAACAGCCAGACTATGACTCTTGCATGGCAAAGACTATCATAGCAATGATAAAAACAGCAGCAACAGTACTCCAGTCATGTATAGAGAACTGTTTTTTGTTCCTTTTTCCATTGGTGGGGCTGAACTTACTACCTTCACACTGAGCTATATCTGAGCTACATTATAAAATTTTTTATGAGGTGAGATTTAAGTTGCTCATGTGGGGCTCAAACTCTTGATTGAGCCTCAGCTTCCCACAGTGCTGGGATTACAAGTGTATACCAATGTGCCTGTTTTATGGAGAACTCTTTATGTTGCAGTTCAGTGTTGAGTCTCCTTTATCTTTGAAATGTTACAGATAAAATTATTATTTCACAGGTGAGGCAGTGGTATATTAGTGATACTATAGATTCTACATATGGTCACACATTTAGAAGGTGAAAATGAGGGAACTAGAACCTAGACCACCTGACTTCCAAGGGTCTTGTAGTAATCAAGCCTTCTTGCTACCTACCAATACACAACACTAACCTTGGTTTCCTTCTGTTTTCACCTGTAGCATACCACAGTGCTCTGTTGGAGGCCCCATAACTCTAGGTAAATGAAAATAAATGGTAAGACATTGAATTTAGGTGCAGATGTCCATCAAATTTCTATACCTTACTGTATACATGGTCTCGTTTACTAATAAAAAAGATGGACTAGGAAAACATTCCTGACCTCTTATTGTCTTCTTCTTTTTTGTGCTACTATAACAGACTTCTACACACTAGAAATTTACTGGCTCATGATTCCAAAGATTGGAAGTCAAAGATCTAGAGACTACATCCAATAAGGATCTTTTTGCTGTCATTCCACTGTGAAAGGGCAAAGAGGATGAGACTTGAGCAAGAGGGTCAAACTCATCCTGTTATGACAACCCATCCTGTGATAAGAGCACTGACACATTCCAGAGCAAAGTGCCCAGAGACCTAAGCATCTCCCCTGAGGCCCGAATTCCCAACACATGATCTTGAGAAAGGAAACATACTCAAATCTTAGCAGTTGTCTTTCTGTCTTGGTAAAAGTCTATACACAAGTTTGATTATCATATATGATACAGCCTCATACCCTGGGATCTTTTATTCAAGCTGTAACCTTCCAGTAATGATCCCAGGATTGGCTCCTGCCATGTGATTCAAGCATGTGATCTTGGTAAAATCACTGAAGGGAGAGGGCATTCCCTTTTCTTCTCAGGTAAAAGACAAATGAACCTTTCAAAAGTATAGATAATTTTATCACACTAATTAATCCCATTCATTTTCATTGTCTATTCTTTCAAACTCTATTCTTTCAACAACTAATTTTTTAGCACTTATATATTTACCTTCATAATATTATAGTTAGTAAAGGTAACCAGCAGGGAACTCAGTGACTATACTATGTAAATACAAATGCTTGAACACATTACAATGGTGTGCAGTTGTTCAAGTGTTTTCTCTAGAACTCTGGAATTGCCTAGTATGTAGGACTTTCATTGTTCAAACTACAACACTGTCTGGCAGATTAGAAAATTTGGTTATTCTGACTATGGGAGTATAAAAGAAGAAACACATAGGTTGGTTTGAAAATGCCAGAGAACATTTCTCAGAAGCAGTACTTCTAATGGCAAATTTTCAGACCTGGAAGGTGGAAAGGCCAGTTCTTTAGCAGCTCAGCCTGGGGGTGCCCACTTCTTATTCTCTAAGATCTAGGAACTGCTATCTGGTGAGTATATAGTAATATTGTCTCTAAATTTCTAGTAATATTGATAAATATATTGCTTCTATCAGGATAAATAACATTGATAAATATAAAACTTCTATTAGGTAGGCTGAGGCTTGTGATACTGGATCCTTTCTCTTTCCTACGCCCACCCCCCCCCACACACCCCTAAATGAGGGTACAGAAAGAGTGAAAAGAACACAGACACAGGCAAGTAACTTTAGCTTTTTTGAATGAAACAAACTGTCTTTAAAAATTACTCCCTTTAAGTCAATGAAGAACCATTTTATATATCCCATCCCATTCTTTTCTGTATTCAAAACCTGAGTCATACAGCAGGACATCTAGAGCAAAATGCTTTTTAGAATTTTAAATCTGCTATATTTCACCATGTAGATATCAGAGAATGATGACTCCTCACGAGCAAAAAAGAGCAGCTAAGTATGTAGCAGCCCCTTGTTTTGCCAGGTGACACTGAGTCACTGATGGTAGTTCTCAGGTACAGCTGAGTCACTGCTGAAGCTCTCATGGTTGACCCAGGCAGGAGTACAGGTTGGAGCCCATGCTGAGGACAGGTGCTCTTTGTTCAAGAGGCAAAGCTGGACCTCTGGAAGTTCACTATGGAAGAGTAGTGCAGAGCTGTCAGAAAACATAATAATTTCTGTGATTATGATTATGAGTACCTTTAAATTGCTGCAAGATCTTGCCAATTATCTTGGGAAGGAAAAGTAGGGCCTTATGAATAAAGGACAGCTTAAACATTTAAACAGATGATTATAATGTACAACTTTAGAATACTTGACTTTATATTACCTTTGAAGATAAGTACTTCCTGTACAGTATGGAAAATTCGTGTTTGATCACCAACTGTAGGGTAACACGATGGAAGAGTTATCCAGCAAACTGTAGTTTAGAAGATTAGAATATGTGCCCCATCAAACAGAACAGTACAAAGTCTTTTGCTAAAAGCAAAAGGAGAAATTTTGAGACAGTAATACTAGGTTAGGAGATTTGGTGTCTGTGTCCTTGAAAGTAGGGCCCAGCATTTTCTATATTCTGAATTTCAGGCAATCCCAATCCCAATCCCAATCCTGACGAAAACTTAACTAGGTTGACAAAAAATGAAAGAACTTTTGAATTGCCACTCTGTTTTCAATGAGGAGCTAAAGTAAAAAGAATTTTCTCCATAGATAATACTGAAATAGACTCTGGAGGCCTGCCCAGAACCCAAGAATTCCTAAACTCCATGCAGAAAAAGTAAAAGAAGTTCAAGGTCAGAATGAATATTCTGTAGACCAGAGTTTGACCAAATCGTGCTACAAAATGTGTTTTTGTTTTTTTTTAATGGCCCTGGCATGGATTTTCTTTACAGTTTTAAAGGAACATTAAAAATAAGAAAATGAAGGAAGAGGAGAATTAGAAGTGTATATGACAAAGACTGTATGTGGTCTTCGAAGCTTACAGTATTTAATCTCTAGCCCTTTATAGAAAAAAGTCTGCCAATCTCTGCCCTAGACCATAGGCATTTCATAGCAGAGACAAATCGTTCACATACCTCAGCATCAGGAGTGAGTACGATGCCCAAAAATCCAGGTGTGCCTAATAACACCCTGGTGAATACTAGCACAGGAACAAGAGTAAACAACCATGGATGAAGGGGAAGTATCTCTAATCATTCAGTCTGGAAGTGAAACATTTCATTTCTACTAAAGCCCATTAAACAGAATAAATAAAATGCTCCAAACCCAACTACAAGATTTGAAAATACAAGCAAAGGAATAATTAGTTTCACTCATTCTTTTAAAAGACTATTTAAGATAACAGTATGTAATATATTAACCATTGTTAATCTATTACGTTGTTTTGAAATTCTGTATCACTGTTTTTTTATTTTAAAATAAAAAGAATTATCTAAAAATCTGAAAATTGCAAATGATTTATGTGAATGTACTGCATTAAAAGAATGCTGAATCAAAGCACATGAAAGAATTCTTAGCCTCTTATGATACAACAGATTGGCATAAAATGAATGCACTTCAACGTAATAAAGCCCATAAATGGCAAGTCCACCACTAACATCACTTTCTATGGTAAAAAATTTAATTTCTTTCCTCTAATACCAGGAAAAAAATAAGGGTGTCCACTCTTGCTGCTTCTATTTCATATAATACTGAAATCCTAGTCCCAGCAGTAGTCAAGAACATACAGGCACAAAATGGAATACAGATAAGAAAGAAAAAAGTGAAATTATCTGTTTGCTGATTATTAAAAAAAATCTATGAAATAAGCAAATCCAGCAGTTTTATGATTAAAAATCAATGTACAAAATCTGCAACATTTTTACACACTAATAATGAATTTTCAAAAAAAAGAAGTCAAGAAAATGTTCATTTATAGCAACATTCGAATACTTAGGATGAAATTTAACCATGGAGGTAAAATAGCTGTAGAGCATTAACTATAAAATATTGATGAAATAATTGAAGAAGACACAAATAAGTGGAAATATATCTCATATTCCCAGAGAGAAAGAATTAATACTGTTAAAAAGTCCAGTGTACTGGTCTACCTAGACCAATACACAGACTCAGTGAAGGCCCTGTCAAAGTTCCAATTACATTTTCCACCAAAATAGAAAGCCTAAATATGGAAACATAAAAGTTTCAATAGCTAAGGAAATCTTGAGGAATAAAAACATAGCTAGAGACATCACACACCTGATTGCAAGATATACTACAATGCTACAGTAATTAGGACAGCATGGTTGTGCTAAAAACATACATATAGATAGATCAATAGAACAGAATAGAAAACCCACAAATAAATTTGCACATGTACCCTCATTTGATCTTTGATAATGGTGCTAACAACACACAATCAGGTAATGACAGTCTGTTTAATATGTGGTTCTGAAAACTGAATAGTACATACAGAAAGAAGAAATTATAATTTTTTTAGTGAAGGAGATCAAACCGAGGGCTTTACTCATATGAGGCAAGCATGATACTGCTGACTATATCTGCAAGCCAGAAGCCAGAAGAATAAATTAGACCTTATCTCAAACCACACACACACACACACACACACACACACACA
>RJWT010009115.1:0-25462 GCA_004365215.1 Cuniculus paca
CTAGCATGTTCGAGGGCCTGGCTTTAATCTCCAGCACCCAGACCCAAAGGAAAGAAATTTCAGTCTTCAAATGTTGAACAAAGATCTGAAGGAGGGACAAAGGGAACAGAATCTGGATACCCAGGCATGGTGGCAGATACCTATGATTACTGCCTTTTGGGAGACGAAGGCAGGAGGATCACAAATTTGAGGCCAACCTGGGTAGTTTACCAAGACCTTGTCTCAAAATGAAAAATAAGGGGAGAAGGGGATGTATCTCATTAGTGCTAGAGCATTTGTATAGCATGCATGAGGCCTTGAGTTCAGTCCCCAGTACTGCAAAAAACAGACCCCAAAAAATGATTCATCTAGCATTTACTCTTTACAACCCTTGTCTGTTACTTTAAAGTATATTCCTTTTACAGCCTCCTGCCCAGTGGTAGGTAATGCCTGAGACAAAATGCCTAAGACTAGAGCCCAGTGAATAAAGGATTAAGTCTCATCTTGCCTTTCAGCTGTTGGTCTGCAGCATTTTTCACTTTATTTTTTTTAAGAAGTCTTAAACTCCATAAACACAGACACACACATGTTCAAATATGTATGTATTTTATATGGTGGTAAAGTTGGTGGTTCATAAAAACAGAATTTCTACTTTTAGAAGTATAATCAATGTAGAATAACCAATAGTAAACTCTTAAAAATGCATCAGTGGAAAAATATTAATATGGATGAATATTTCTACATATGAACATAGGTAGATCTAGTTACAATCATGTATATGCACATGTACATACTTACATGAGTAACTACAAATATACATCTTTGAAGCAAGAAAAATGGGTGTGCACTTGAAAGTCAAGTCGAATTTCCATTTTATTGTGCTTGATATAAATTGTTTCAGTAAATCAGAAGAAATTGTTTGAAAAACTAGCTATTAGAAAGGAGTGAACCCTAGTGTGAAATAAAATCAATATAACCAAACCAATAGCTTTCTTATGTGTACTAAATTATTATTCAGAAGCATAAAGCAAGACCTTCCTTTAAATTATTAAAATAGTTGAACAGTTTTTAAAATTACCTAGAAAGAGCTGGGGATCTAGCTCAGTGGCCTAAGTGCCTGCCTGGCAAGTGCAAGGTTGTGAGTTCAATCCCTGGTGCCACAAACATAATAAAATAAAATTACCTATAAAAATAAAAATTTTTACTCATAAAAATTTGAAATATTAAAATCTTAACCGTCCTAAAAGTTTCGTTCATGTGAGTTTGCCTCTGTTAGAAGCAGCATTGGCTGATGTCACCCTAGGGACTCACAGACAAATGACGGGATCAACACAGTCAGCATGGCACAGCCCAGATTAGTGATGCTCATTCTCTCCCTGCAAGGGTGTCAGCCAAGGGAACTCCAGCTCAGTTCGCAGGCAGGATGCCACTGCATGAATCCCTTACAGGAGAGGGGAGAAGGACTGGCTGACAGGAAGCCATACCCTTTTAGGAAGGGCGCAGTTGACTGACTCAGGCTCTTCTACATGCACTAGATTCCAGCCAGCCGCTAGAAGACTTTGTCTAGCCAGTTCTTTGTGACAGTAGGTTCTGTAGACTTTCCGCACTATCTGAAAGGCTGTGTAAAGGACTAAGGAACGTAATAAGCTCAGTCCTAGGAATTTCCATTTTAGCTACTAGGGAAGTGGCTAAAAAGGCATAGTGTAAATTCCTGCCCTGATCACCTCCTGAGCAGTTGGGTTTTGAGTGGCGAAGTTGGCGGCAGGTGCTGGGCAGAAAGAGTGGCCAAGTGACAGTTGGAGACAGCAGAGCCTCTCGCCTGGCCACCATCTCCAGTCCAATCTCTCGCTAGTAACCTCTGAATGCTGCCTCTTCGGGACACACCGTGTTTGATAGTGTTCGGCGGTTGCGTGATCGGATCGACTGAACTCAGGTATCCCCACCACAAATGAATGTGAACTTCAGCACAGCTGTTGGTATTTTCCTGGCTAAGGAGACTCTTGGACTTTTTCTCCCAAATTCTCACTAATGTGATGGTCATGAGACACACAGAAAGGCAGTTTCGTAGAAGCAGCTGGACTTAGCAACTCTGACTTAAAATGATAACTCAAGCCTGACTCTGAAGTGGATTAGCTTAAATCACAAATGCAAACAGGTTGACCAGGTTTATTTCTCCCTTTAGCAAGTTATAGCAGAAACAAGATTGTGAGATACTTTCTTGATTAAAAACAAGGCACAAGAAGTGAATAAGATGACCCCCCACGTCCAGGGGTTTATTTGGGTATCTAACAAATTAATCCAAAATTCAGTGTCTTGTAGCAGCAAACCTAACTGTCTCCTTGCTTCTGTGGGTTAGGAATCCTGGGTTAGGAATCCTGACGTGGCTTTGCTGGGTGCTCCGACTCTGGTCTCTTTTGACTACAGTTCACACAGGACTGCAGTCATCTCTGTGTGACTTGGGGTGGCTTCACCCTCAAGGCCATTCACTTGGTTGTTGGCAGACACTCTAGATTCTTCTAATGTGGGCCCTCCCCTAGAACCTCTCCCAGTGTGGAAACTACAGTCTTTCTGTCATCTAATCTCAGAAACAACTTAAGGCTTTCAGCACATCCTAGTGAGTCACTGAAGTCCAGGTCACTCAAAGGGAGGAGTTACATGAGAAGGTTCATACCAGGGACTAGGGGTTTGCGGAGCCGTAACAAAGGCTCCTGCCCAAGTGCTCCTGGTTTTAGTGAAAGGTCTGTCCCAATATGTAAAGAGAGAGGCTCTGGGGGACCTTGCACTTGGGTCAGTGTGGTGGGCTGCACTCCCCTAAATGCTGCTAGGGGAGGGGCACTACCAGCTTAGGGCTTTTGTATTTCCCTTTTCTGTAGCCTAAGATGAGTTTCTGTCTTGGGCCTGTGGCCAAGGTCTGTGGAGCTGTATACAAAACTACATACGCGTTTTTGAACATTTAGGACGAGAGGGTGAGGTGACCCAGAAAAGTTTTAAAAGCCACTGGTCTAAGTAAATATTGGACTAACTGTTTAGTCATGGTTCAGACAGGATACATGAGGCCTGCAAACAGAAACAAAGGCACTAGAGAATAGATTGGTTATAAATTAATAAGTAAATTGCATTTAATAAGTAATTGTGATTAAGTTGTAATCACATTTAAGGTTATTAAAATTATCCCCCAAGCTATTTGTTTCCCAAACTATTACATCACACATTTACACCAAAATTTTGCTCCCATAAAATTAAAGTAATAGCTATCAAAGTGGTGTCATGGCTTGGGTCTAGATGTCCCCCCACAAAGCCTCACGTGGTCATAGGTAGGGTTTTTCAAAGGTGACTGGATCAAGAGTGTGTGATTCTTAATTAGTCTGCTGATGGGGGTGGCATAGTTCTGGGTGTGATGATGGAAAGGCCCACCCTGGGTGTGGGTGCTTCCCGCCCCAAAGGCCTATAGCCCAGATAACAGAAAGGGGCTGCTACCAACACGTGCCATGACCTGTTCTTCCTGAGGTGCCCCTGTGTCATGCCACCCTGCCTTAGAGCCAGCCAGCTATGGATGGAAATCTTTCCTTACCTTGTGGGTGTCAGGTATTTGGTCTCAGCAACAAGAAAAGTAACTAAGACAAATGGCTTTTCAGAAGAAAAATAGTATGAAGTCCATGTCCTTGTGAAAAGCAAAATGCTAAACTTCTGTGACTCTGGAGCTAAGTTTATGATAGACGCAAACTGATGCCTCAAAAGATAAATAGTACCGGAAGTGAGCTGAAAACGTAATGTCAAGGAAGACCAAAACGAACCAGGCGCTGGTCTCGACTTAGTCGTGAGCACTCTGTATGTGGGCAAGGCATGGGCGCGCCCAGCAGCGTTGCTAGGCTGTAGCAGGACCGCACTGCAGAGCAGTCGGAGTTCAGGTTGACCCTGGTGATCCCGGGGGAGTAGTGGGTGTTTGAGTTCAGATATATCGGCCACTTCTGCAGCCTTCACCCTGGAAGTTAGTTACCCATTTTAGATGCATTTCCACCCCAAGTGGCTAATAAATATCCATATGTGAAAGGAAGAGCTGCCACTGTTTTTTGAAAAATGATTTGTGTGGAGCACATAACTCCCAGAAACCATCAGGAAAAAATGAGCCATTAAATGTGTTTCTTTCATGCCTGTGATTCTTTTGTGATTAATCACTTGGTAATTACAGTTTCTTCCTTTTGGATAAGGAGAAAACTCATCCAGGTTATCTGTTCAGCAAACAAAGACTAGCCTGATGTTATTAGAACACTTTTTCTTTAGACATCCTGTAACTAGGTGATTTTTTTTAACACTTCCTCCTTGGTGGCTTGTTTTTTTTTCCTGCAGAGCATGTTTTCAGAGAGCGATCAGTTTAGCACTGAGGAAGTTACTGGAAAGTTTTGGAGGCTGAATGTATTCAGTGTGACCTCTTCTTCCGCACAGGGACTGCCTGAGTCCTCAGAGAAGGCCCCGGTGTCTGTGGCCTGCGGCAGTGAGAGCCCCCTGGATGGGATCTGCCTGAGTGAATCAGATAAGACCGCTGTGCTCACCTTGATAAGAGAAGAGGTAAAGGCTTCTGGTTGTGTGTGCTTATCACTCCGTGCCAGCCAGTAGATCACATCTCTGTTGGCTTAAGTTACCAGGCCAGTCCGTGTCGCTCACATAAATCCTCCCTGTAAGACCCAGTGTTAGTGCTGGAGCCCTGACATACCGGTTTCCGGGGGAAAAGGTGGATGTTCTGAGACACTCAGAAATCTTAAATGCTTCTTTAGTTTTAGTCTTGAAGCTTTAAATATCTAAGTCTGCCAACTCTGCCTTGGTCCATGTAAGCTCATGCCTAAGAATGCCTCAAATTCTAGGCTTGTCGCAGTACAAAACTGGCTCCTAATTCCATCCACTCCTTAAACAGTTTGACTCCCCAGTTCCTATACCGGGTTTACTCAGTTGCACCTGGGTCCCTGGCTGGCCTTTCCCAGGCAATCTGAAAATACAGAACACACTGCCACACTCATCTGATCAGCTATCACACTCTCCTGACGCGTGTCTGCGCTCTGTCTTATGTGTGTGGCTTGTGTTTCCTAACAATTCCCCCTTTTTTTAAAAAAGGCAATTCTCTTGGTGTAGCAAGCTAGGTTTTGTATATGATGAAAGAAGTTAGCAGCTCAACTGTAGGTCTGTCAACATTTTATGAAATAGCATTAGGCTGCACGATGTCAGCTGGCGCTGTTGTCAGGTCTGGGGAGCAGTGGCGAGACCTGCCAAGATCCTAGGAATAAGAAAAGGGCCTTCGTCTCCCTCTTGCAAGTGAGACTATGATGTGGCCACGTGATGGATCAAAGCAAAGGTGGCTTCTGTTCTTGAAATCCGTATTAAAGATAGCAGAATAAAGTGTGCACCAATCGGAAGAGGAGAGCGCAGCCCAGGAGGAGCTGTGAAAGGAGAGCCTGCGTGTGCCTCCCACAACCGAGCAGGGAGGTGGAGTTGAGGGCTGGATTTCATGCATGTCTTTTCAGTTCCTAAGTGCATCCCAAATACGGATGCGGCTTCCGCTCTGACTAGGAAGATCCTGCGCACAGTGAGGGCCGCACCAGCCTGGGGCATTCTGCTTCTGACCACGGCCTTGGCAAGCAGTGGGAGATCTCTCTGGAAAGAAAATGTGCTGGTCATGCCAGCTCCTAATACTCTCAGCTGTGGCACCTGTATTTCTCATCCAAGGAAAACTGATGGTCTGGCAGCCCTGCAATTGTGCGGCTTTGGTGAAGGTGAATCTGCCAGGCAGGTGGCTCGGCCTTACGTCCTCCCCGGTCAGGTTTTGGACCTGCAGGGTTGAGAGCCAGACTCTGGACCAAGTTAGAATGCAGAGTCTGTCCACCTTACCCTGGTGGCTGCAGTTCAGCCTTTTGTGAGGCTGAGCACGCCCTTGCTCAGATGTTAACGCAGGTTAAGGAAATGCCCAGGCTTTACGTAAAGTTCCTGACATCAGGGGAACGTCTTAGGTTGTACTTGGTGTTATGTTGTTTTCAGTCTCCAGTGTTAAATTCAAATACTGTAATGGACCGATTAGTTAAGACCAAGCTTTGTTTTTATCTAGATAATCACTAAAGAAATTGAAGCAAATGAATGGAAGAAAAAGTATGAAGAGACTCGACAGGAAGTCTTGGAGATGAGGTTAGACTGGAAACTGGGGGAGCTCAGAGGTCTTTGCACAGATGCTCACGCATCCCAGAGCCACTGCTGGGAGCTGAGCGCTTTGCTGTGGGCACTCACACTCATGGTGGGGCTGCGTGTGTCATTTCCTGACTTACACGGAAGTAGTCCTTTGCTCCAGTAGTGCCCCCCATCTGGGTTGTTCAGAACATTCCACACAGACAGGACTCACATACTCCTTGTGTTTGGTGGTAGAACTGGGGATTGACCCCAAAGCCTCTACCACTGAGCTACTTCTCCAGCCCTTTTAGTTATTTAATTTTAGAATTTTTATGTATTTGTGTTTGTTTGGTTTCAATAGAAGTAGAGATTGAACCCTGGACCTTTGCACTGGGCTGTATCTCAACGCCTTTTCATAATTTTTTTTTTTTTTTTTTTTTTTTGTGGCACCAGGGGTCAAACTCACAATCTCACCCTTGCCAAGCAGGTGCTTACACCACTGAGCTAAATCCCCTGCCTTTGTCTTTTTGAGACAAGGTCTTACCATGCCATTCAGGCTGGCCTTGAGCTCACTTTGTAGCCCAGGCTGGTCTCAGACTTGGAACGATCCTCCTGCCTCAGCCTCCTGAGTGCTGGGATTACAGGAGTGCGCTGCCAGGCCCAGCCACCTTTTCATAAATTTTGATACAGGGTTGCTGAGCTCAAACTTGGCAGTCCTTCTCCTCCCTCAGCCTGCCAGCATGCTGGGGTTATAGGTGTGGGCCTTCCTGCCTGGCAGTGTCATCCAGGCCTCAACCTTGCAATCTTTGTGCCTCAGCTTCCTTGGTATCTCAGATTACAGGCATCAGGGCTAGCTAATTCTTGTCTTTTTAGAAGAATTGACACAACTTTATAGAAATACTTATTTGTCATGCAGGGTAATAGGTTTATTGACATGTTCAGTGACAGAAGCGTTGAGATACGTAATATTTTGAAAAAATTAATTATACATGATAGCTTCACATTACATAATCATTAGCTGGGTTATAAAAAGCATGTTAAGAGGCAACAAAACTGACTTAAGTTGAAATATTTTTATTTTTCTTGGTCACTATAGAGGTATGAGCTATTCAGTGTCTAAAATAGCATCAAAGAGAAGGGAAAAGTATAAATAATTCATAGAGCATACAGTCAGCACTTGAGTGAGTAAGAAACATTTTACTTAATGACACTGTGATTTGTGTCTCCTGTATTAGCTGTTTTTCTGAACAGTTCCTAGGGGTACTAATCCTGCGCTGGGCTGGATGGAGAGGAAGGGACAGTCCTGTCCTTGGAGGGCTCACAGCACCATAACCAGGAGCTTATGTGGTGGATGCCACCAGTGAGGGCCCCAGGGAAGACTCAGTACGTGGGGCAGGCTCGAAAGGACTCTGTCATACTTGACTAGACGGAAGGTTCATCTGAGAGGGTGATCCTTACAGTCTTTGAATAAGTGAGGTACTTGTGCAATTAGGACAGAAAACTTACACCCATCAGAGGGGACAGCATGCCCAGAAAGGTGAATTGAACCCAGGAAAGCCTGAAGTCAGACTGGCTAGTGTAGGGAGAGCTCTGAAGAGTTAAACTGAAGACATACATGGATGGATGGATGGATGGATGGATGGATGGATGGATGGAGCGAACTCTGAAGAGTTAAAATGGAGAGAGAGGCAGGCAGGCAGGCATTTATAAGCTAATAAATACCATTCATTTGTTAGCCTTGAACTCAGGACAGCAGCCCTTTAGCTCATGTGAGAATGAAGCTTGCTTATTACATGTATTGAGGCACATCATTTTATAGGTTAGGTTGAACTTGTAGTCCTCCTGCCTCTGCTTCCAGGAGTGCTGGGGTTCCAGGTATGCATCTCCATGCCTGGCATCAAGGATTTATTTGTGTAGGTGGAATTAATCTGTTGTCTTGAGGTATTCGAATAGGGAAGTGAAGGCACTTGTTTCTACCAGTAGAAGGAACGCCTTCTTGGGCTGGGGGACGTGGCTCCGCGGTGGAGTGGGTGCTTGGCAGGCGCAGGAACCTAGTCTCAATCACCAGCACCAAAAATCACAAACAACACTTCATCCCCCCGTTTCTGTGGAGCCAGGAGTACAAGCCTTTTTAATAAACCAAAACACAAAGGGGAATGGGGAAGCAGGCAAGCAGGGTAGGTAATTTGTCGGTGTTCGTTAATGAGTGTGATTGTTGGGGTAACATTTCTCTCAATTTCATTGTTTGCAAATTCTCTTCTGATAACACATTTTTTTTTCTTATTTAGGAAAATCGTGGCTGAATACGAAAAGACCATTGCCCAAATGATTGGTAAGGAGAACACTTTCTCCTAGGCCCTGAGCCCAGACGTTTGCCTTAACCCGTTCTGGCTGCCGTAACCTGGGTGGACTGTAAACTGCAGGCCTTTCTCCTCGAGGCCATCAGGGTTCTGCAGACCAGTGTCTGGAAAGGCCCTGTGCTCTTAGCCTTCGAGAGACCCAGAGCCCACTGTGTATCGCAGAGCACTGACCGTGTAGCCGAACATGCATACTGAGGTTTTAGTTCATGATGCCTGGCTCGCATGCTGGCAGTGCGCATGTGCACCGTGTGTCCGCCACCACTGCCCTGGCCCCTTCTCTCTGCGTTCTCGCGTGGAGCCGGAGGGCTGCCTGGCACTCAGGGGCGGCTTTGTCTGTCTCTTTCTCCTCTATGGCCTCGTGGGATCTGTGTGTCTCTCTCCCTCCTTTTCCCTTCCTCCCTCTCCTCCCTCTCCCCTCTCTCCCTGTCTCTGACACATAATCGGTGTGCATATTTATAGGTTACAGTATGAGAATTCCAAATATGAATACAATGTAACAATTAAAGCAGGGGTTTTTTTTGGTTTTTTTTTTGTGGCACCAGGGATAAACCAGGGTAATTTAATACTTTCATCTCAAACATTTATCATTTCTTTGTATTGGGAAGTTTTTGTTTTTGGTACCAGGGTCACTAATCCTGTCTCCGCCCCCATGACCCGATTACCTCTCCACCCAGCACTGTGGCTGGGGAGTAGATTTCTCCAGTGAACAGGAGCAGGGACTGTAAACACAGATTACAGCAAGACCCAAAGGTGCTTTTCAGATCATGACCCAGACTTCAGCTTGCAGACCACTGACTGCATGGTGGCCGCAAGGTTGCTGACACTGAACATCCTTCCTCGGGTGTGCAGGGCTGGTTCCTGCAAGCGTTTCCATCAGCTGGAGCGAGTGCACCCTTGTCTCATGCATGTCCTGTTTAAAAACCCCATGTGTAGTATGCATTGTTTATTTGTTAGCACTGAACTCATGGCCAGCAGCCCTTTAACTCATACCTGAATGAAGCTTGTGTATCGCGTGTGTTAAGGAGCATCACATCTAAGCTTATGCTCAGGAATACTGGTCAGCGCTTTGGCACCCCCTGTGGGGTCATTTCCCACAGGAAGGTCACCAGCAAAAAGCACCAAAGGGCACAGTGTGACATTTGTTTACCGTGTGCAGCAAGATGTCAGAATGTCACCTTGTTCACCCCCAAGTAAGATTGTGCACATCCAGTGAATAAAAATTTTAGTCTCATGTCCAAAAATGACTCCAGAAGCTGATGAGTATTGATTTTGAGATGCAGATAAATCTGAGCAAGGAGACAAAGTGGCAGATAGAGATGGTAAATGACGAGGATCAACTAATCACTTGGTTCTGTGAGAAGCCCTCTGTGTGTGCACCGCCCAGCGTGTTGGTGGCCCCCCATGTCCTTGACACTGCCAGTGGAGTCCCTTCTTCTGATGCGGTGTCTCTACCCACCGGAAGTTCAGATCTCCCCCATCCGAGCTGGCGGGCCTTACAAAGCCATGGTGCCCCGTGTCCTGCACGGAGCCTGGAGCTCTGCTGGCACATGTTGGAAGCCTCGGCTCCCTCGGTCAGAGCAGGTCTCATCTCCAGCACTTGTGTACTGAAGTGAGTTTCCGCTGTCCACATCCCCAAAGGCCTTCCGCCTGGGCCTTGGCTGTACTGTCCCCTCTGTGTACTCACTTCCCAGTGGCTATGTGGCTCCACCTTGGTCCCTTCAAGTCTCTGCTCAGATCTCAACTCTGGGGAGGCCCCTCTGTACCACACCAGCTGCTGCCCTCCCCCAGCCCTCTCTCCCTGCTTTGGCCTTTCCCCATCCCTTGTCCTTGAGAAGGGAATTTTGTAACGCCCGCGGCTGTGTCCCCCTCACTGAGAACATTGCTTGGCTCACAGAGTAGCTCTTAGCTCTGTTGAAGAACAGCCAAAGTAAGCAGCCATTGCTTTTGACTGGATTCCCAGAAGACGAACAGAGGACCAGCATGACCTCTCAGAAGAGCTTCCAGCAGCTGACCATGGAGAAGGAGCAGGCGCTGGCTGACCTGAACTCCGTGGAAAGGTCCCTGTCTGACCTCTTCAGGAGATATGAGAACCTGAAAGGCGTGTTGGAGGGGTTCAAGAAGGTGATGTGTCCTCCATATGTCCCCTGGCTAATGGCAGATTTCTTGGTAGTGAACAGGGCTGGGCGGGTGGCCTTTTAGGAGGCCTCGAGGCCTGTTAGCCTGTGTCTTCTCCAGTGAAAATGGCTTTTTCCAGATTTTGCTCTCTGTGGTGGTTCAGGTGGCAGCTGGCCCGGAGGTGGTGTGTCTGCGTCATTTCTGTGGGCCAAGCTAACAAGCCCCAGGCACACCCAGACTAATCAGACTGGTACAGAGGGCAAGGCCTGGAACTCTCAGACCTCAGCAGGATTCCTAAAGTGCTCAGTTTGGTTTGTTTTCTGGTGATGCTTGGGAACAAACCCAGAGCCTTAGCATTGAGCTACATCCTTCCCACCCCACCCCCTTTTTTTTTTTGTGGCAATGGGGATTGAACTCATGACCTTGCGCTTGCCAGGCAGGCACTTAGGCCACTGAGCTAGATCCCTGGCCCTGGTGTTTTTGAGACAGGGTCTCACTATGCCGTTCAGGCTGGCCTTGAGCTCACTTTGTAGCCCAGGCTGGTCTTGAACTCACAGCGATCTGCCTGTCTCTGCCTCCCGAGTGCTGGGATTACAGGCGTGAGCCACCATGCGCAGCTCATCCCATCCCTTTTTTTAAATTTTGACACAGATTTGCTCGGCTCCAGCCCAAATTTAAGATCCTTCCTTCTGCTTCTGCCTCAGTCTCCCAGAGTGCTGGGATTACAGGAGTATGCTGCCTCTCCTGACTTAAAAGTGTCCTTTTTGATCATTGACTTTTTCAGTCTTAGTAAAAGCAGGAATATTCCATATCACTGAAAAAATCCAGTCTGCATAGAGTCTAGAAGAAATTAAATATGGTATTTTAGTTGTATGCTATCAACACATTTGCAGTACTGAAAATCATGCTCTATGCATGTGTGTGTGTACATATGTGTGTGGGTGGGTGTGTGTGGGTGTTGTCATAGGGATCAAACCTGGGGCCATGCACATGCTAGATAAGTGCTTTATTATTGAGTCACAGCCCCAGCCTTTGAGATCCTTTATTTTTATATGAAATAAAAATGAAGAGTGGGCAAATAAGATTCAGTTTTGAGCAAGGCCTTCTTAAAAGAGGTGTATTGGTATAACCGAACCCCACTGTATGATACTGAATATTAGCACAGGAAGAAATTATGTAGAATTTGTTCAGTTAGCATTGCATGTGCCTGTTTGTATCTGAATTAGTTTTTCCCATTGTTGAAAAGTGAATCCTGCTGGACATGGTGGTGCAGGCCTATAATCCCAGCACTCGGGAGACTGATGCAAGAGGATCGCTGCAAGTTTGAGGCCAGCCTGGGCTACAAAGTGAGTCCAAGGCCAGCCTGAACTGCATAGTGAAACCCTGTCTCAAAAAGGCAAAAAAAAAAAAGTGGATTTTTTTTTTGAACTGGGAATCAAACTTGGGACCTTGTGCTTGCCAGGCATGCACTGTGCCAGCTGAGCTATATCCCTGGCTCCTAAAGGATGAATTCTGATACCAGGTTATTACTAGTAGAAGAAAAACTAAATGACCTGTTTTTTAATTTTTGCTTTGGAACAGAATGAAGAAGCCTTGAAAAAATGTGCTCAAGATTACTTAGCCAGAGTCAAACAAGAGGAACAGCGATACCAGGCCCTGAAAACTCATGCAGAAGAGAAGCTAGACAGGTAAGAGTTCCTGCTTTGGTTTTGTTCTGTGTTTTGTTCAGATGGGATCTCACCGTGTAGTCGAGGCTGGGCTTGAACTCTGTACTCTTCGTCCAGCCTGACCTCAAACCCCAGGTGCTAGCATTATAAGCATGCACTCCAATGGCAAGAGCTGGTAAATCTGAATTTCCCTTCTCATGGTGTCGTGGGGACATTGACAGAGGCAGGTGGGAACCTTTTTTAATCTGAAAAGTTACCTGTACATTTTGCTGCCTGTGTTTATATTATAAAAACTTTTTTCTTTCTCCTTGCCCCCAAGTTATTTTAATTTGTGTGTTTTTTAGCTGGGAGTAGTGACATACTGCAGTAATCCCAGAATTCTGGGAGCTGAGGCAGGAGGATCACAAGTTTGAGCCCAGATTGGGCAGTCTAACAACATTGTGAGACCCCATCTCAGAAGATTTTAAAAAGGGCTGATTGATAAAAACATCATGGTGTACTGGCAAGAAACACACAGTAGGATCAATAGAGCAGAATAGAAGATGCAGAAACAACTCCAAACACACTCAGCTACCTTATCGTTGACAAAGGGGCCAAACACCTTCACTGGAAGAAGATACTCTCTTTAATAAATGATGCTGGGACGGCCACCGATACAGCTCAACAGGCACAGTGCCTGCCTGGCAGCCTCAAGGTCGTGAGTTCGATCCCCGGTAACAAAAAAATGAATGAATGAATGAATGAATAAAATGATACTGGGAAAACTGCTTTCACATGCCAAAGACTGAACCAAGACCCATATCTCTCACCATGTACTAAGCTAAAATTGAAATGGATCAAAGAGCTAAGTAATTTAAAACAACACCCTGCTGAGAGATGGAATAGGCAGAGACTTTATGAACAAAATCCCGGTCACACAGGAAATATTACAAAGAATCAACAACTGGAATATTACCATGTCGAACTTTTGCACAGCAAAAGCAACCACCAACAGAGTGAGGTGACAACTGGTAGAAAAGATTTTTACCAGCTTTTTTTTTTCAGACAAGGGGCCAAATATCTAGAATATATGAAGAACTTAAAAAATCAGACCACTCAGATTTAAAGACCCAATCCAAAAATGGTCATGTGAAGTGAATAGACTCTTCTCGGATGAAGAGGTGCAGACAGCAAATAAATACATGAAAAAATGTTCAACATCACTGGTCATTGAAGATATGCAAATTAAAACAACTCCAGAAAGAATGGCTGTCATCAAGAAATCAACCAGTAACAAGTGGTGGTGGCGCTGTGGGGAAAAGCAGCCCTTGTCCATGCCAGTGAGAGGGTAGACTGGTGCAGCCACTAAGGAAATCAGTGTGGTGACGCCTCAGAAAACTAAAACTGGAGATTGCATTTGACCCAGCAGTTCCCCTTCCATGCATCTTCCCAGAAGAGGTAGAAGTGTCACACGACAGTGATACTATGCATATCTGTGTTTATAGCAACACAACTTGTAATAACAAACAATCTTTGAAACAGCCCATCAACAGATGAATGGATAAAGAAAATGTGATATTGTGGAGTACTGCTCTGCCATAAAGAAGGATAAACTTGAGTCATTTTTAGGTAAAGGGATGCTACTCAAGACCACAGTTTTAAGTGAAATGAATCAAACACACGAGTTTTAATATTGCATTGTTTCTCACATTGCAATATTAAAAACCAGATCACTGGTTCTCAATTAGGGGTAATTTCTCTTTACCCCAAAGGGTAAAGGAGCAAAATGGATAGATATTGGGAAGAAGGAAGAACATGTTCAAATGGGAAGAAAAGAGGGAATGGGGGAAGGAAGGAAGGGAAAAGAGATTTTAAAAATGGAAGGGAAAAGTGGAAACAAGGCTTCTGTAAATAGGTGGGGGGGCCGGGTGTGGTAGCTCACACCTGTGATCCCAACACTCGGGAGGCTGAGACAGGAGGATCCTTGTGAGTTCGAGACCAGCCTGGCCTACAAAGTGAGCTCAAGGCCAGTCTGAATGGCATAATGAAACCCTGTCTCAAAAAGACAAGGGCCAGGGATCTAGCTCAGTGGCCTAAGTGCCTGCCTGACAAGCGCGAGGTCATGAGTTCAATCCCTGGTCCGCAAAAAAAAAAAAAAAAAAAAGGCAGATGGGAGGAGAGTGGAAAAAAATCAATCATATTATGTACAGGTATAAACTCCCTATAATGACTGTAGTCATGCATGGCAAATGCGTACTAATAAAAAGAGAAGCTACTAAGAAAGGGCTGGAGATGTGTCTCAGTGCAGAGGCTCTGGGTTCAACCCCTAGTACTGCTAAAGAAATTACAAGAATTCCCTGTCTGTGATTGCTAGTAGGGTTTCAGTGCCCTTTCATCTGTTAACTGGCTGACTTCTTTGCATCTCACTAGCAGAGTCATTTCTTAGAGATCTGTGTCAGATAATGATGGTTAGCACCCTCTCTTTAGCTACAGTAACATCTGGAGGGGCCCAGCCCCTTGTTACAGAAACTGATTTGATTCTGTGTTCTCATGAAATACAAATTCTGAAGAATTGCGTGCCATGGAAACTTCCATAGCAGTTGTAAGTTGAATTTTCATAATTGAAATTGAATTACATAGTTCAGTGATGGTTATCTTTTCTCTGTCATGCGTCAGTGTTACCGAAGTCATCCTGACTTTGGTTGTGCCTGATGCCTGATGTGTGCCTTTTGCCTCTGTTCTGTAAATGAACACCATCGACAGGGCCAATGAAGAGATTGCTCAGGTCCGCACAAAAGCCAAGGCCGAAAGTGCAGCGCTGCATGCTGGACTCCGGAAGGAGCAGATGAAGGTGGAGTCCCTGGAGCGGGCCCTACAGCAGAAGGTACAGCCGGGGGTTCAGGCCAGGTGGCTACCAAGACCCCCAATTCTCCTCCCCGTGTCGGGCCAGGCCCGTGTGTGTGCAGTTCACCATGAGGCTGGCCAGTGGCCTTCACCCCAGCCCTGTGAACTGCCTCGGGGAGATTTAACAAGTCACACCATGGCGTTACTGTCGGGGCATCATCCACAGGCAGGCTGCAGGGCGCAAGCTGAGTTTTCCCTGAAGTTCGGGGGTCACAAGGCCGCCTTGTATTCTTCTTGTTTGTTCCGTATGCAGTGCATGAAGTCGTCTTCCCCTCCCAGGGTCTAGATCACTGGTTCTCAATTAGGGGTAATTTCGCCCTTCAGGGGACGTTAGGCAATGTCTGGAGATTAATTGGTTGTCAGGGCTGGGAGCCGCCATGAGTGTCGAGGGGGAGAAGCCAGCGACACTGCCAGCCCCTGCTGGGCACAAGACGGCCCCACGCCGGAAGTCTGCCGGCCCAGCACGTCAGCTGCCACGAGCGCACTGCTGGCAGTGAACCAAAGTCCGAGGAGCAGCAGCCCGCTTCTTGCCACACAGCAGTTCCTAGCTCTGCTCTCCTCTGTCACCAGCCCTTCACTTACTCATGCCTGCGAACTAGAGTAGGGTCTGCCAGCCCCTCAGTGTGCCTGGGCTCTTGAGACCCCAGAATCTCGGTCCCTGGGAGAGATTCAGATACTTGTGTTGTTAGCAGGGTGTCAGGGAAATCTGGGAACTAAGAGGCTGGTGGTCAGGCTTCCCGGGGCTGGTGACCGCCTTCCCCTTGACTCAGTGTATGCCACCTGCCGTGAGTACCTGCACATTTTCCTGTGGAAGAGTCTATGGTCTAGTAAGATCGCAAATGGAGGAAAATGAATTATTTGGGAGAATCTAGCCGGTGTTGGGACTCTAGCTGTAATTGCATTTATCTCAGAATACAGAAGCGGTCTGCATAATCATGTCCTCTGTCTTTCAGAACCAAGAAATTGAAGAACTGACAAAAATCTGCGATGAGCTAATTGCAAAGCTGGGAAAGACAGACTGAGTCTCGTCCCGTCTGCTCAGCAGATCTGCACTTGGCTGCTTCTGTCGTGACCACAGTTAATCTTGCCTTATCCAGGAATAATCGCCCCTTTGCAGAGAAAAAAAAACTGTATAAAAAGCACACGCCCCCTGCTGCCTGTCCTGCTTCGCTGCTGATGCAACAGCTCTGGAGGAGACTAAAGCTGGGCCCTTCGGGAAGGAGCTGGCCTGACAGCCGCGCCCCGCGCCAGCAGTGAGCCAGGCCACTGAGTGCGGTCTGCGGTTTCGCTGTCTCTGTTTTGTCTTAGATCCTCTTTACTTTTCCCAAATTTGTGCAATTTGCGATTTTGTGGCTACTGTTGAGGGTCATCTCTTCCACCTGTATGGTACTCTCGTGACCTATTTGAGCTATCACTCTTCATCATCATCATTTCTATCGAAGAAGGTAATGTGGGTTGTTGTTAATTTCAGTTTATAAACAGGAAATACCCTAAGGGTGAGTCCTAAGGAGTCATTGTACCCGATCAGCGCAGGACTCCCTCAGAGCTGGGGTTTGGCAAATGTACCTGGAATCATTTAGTCCCTTCTGCTTCCGTTGGTTGATACAGACCCAGCCTTTTGTCTTTGGCATCTTTTGAAATATGCCAGGAATATGTACTTGTGAAAGGTTAAATGATCTTATTTAATGAAAAGATAACTGTACCCCGTTACCACTTACAAGGCAAAGAAGCAGGGTTTTTGGTTGGTTGATTGGTTGGTTGGTTGGTTGGTTTTTACAGGCCTGAAATGTTGTTCTTGAGACATTAAAAAAGGCAAAAACAGTCTTTTCAAACTTTAATACAGAATTTTAGCAGAGCAGGCAGTGAAGATCATTGCATTGTGAGTATCTTTAAACAAAGGCCGATCAAACACCGGGGTGGGGAACATGAGGAGACGTCCATGCCAACAAAACCAGACGCCCAGGAACCCCTTTCCCACCGAGGCCCGAGAGTCCCTCCCTTTCTGCTTGGTCGGCCAGACAGATCTGCACAAGTGCTTTCGAGCCCTCCTTTGTCTCAGCCCTGCACCCCAAAAGCCTCATGGTGGTGTGCACTCTGTTCAGTACCCGTGCTTCCCTGCTTCTCCTGTAAGACTGTTGCATGCGCCATCTTCAGCAATGAACTGTGCCTCGTGAAAACCTCTGTAGAGCTCAAAAGTATTTCCTTAGCACGTGGGTGCAATCTTTACCCCAGGGAAGTCAACAATGTCTTTTAAAGCCAGAAGTCGTCCTACCAGTATGCATTTAATATAATTGGTGCTTAGGCTGTATTTTAAAGCCTGTTGTCTTAATATTTTGTACCAACAAAAAAACAGAAATTACCTGTGGTTAGGGAAGTGGCTTGACAATCATTTGGGCTTGAAGTCGTCACTGTGGTTTAACGTGAAGCTGTCCCAGTAGTCACAGTCTCGCATGTCCCCAGTGGTGTGACCAGTTTCCTCTTAGTCCTCTGCTGCAAGGGAAGTCGATGCTGCAGTTTGCAGAAGCTGCCAAACCTTCTGCTGTGTTCTGTTCGCGTATCCATATTTTCTTATTTTATATCAGTCTGTTCCAGGTATACAAGGGTTATAGTGGTGTCATTGTAAATCCATAGTCACCTTTCTTCTTTTCTCTTTAAAAATTTCTTTGCCTGCTAGAGATCAAACCCAGGGTCTTACACAAGTTAGGCAGGCACTGTACCATTGAGCTGTGTCTCCAGGCCTGCCAGCATCTTTTAAAGCGTGGCGTGTGTTTCAGAAGGACACTGTGCTGTGCGTTAGGACAGGGCTGACGGCAGTGCTCTCGCACACCAATCCAGGAGGCGCCCACACAAGGAGCATGGCAGGGCCCTAATGAAGTGGTGCTTGCCATTGGCCTCTCAGTCGTGACTGTTACACGGGGTGTCCACCACCCTCGTTTAACAGACAGGTCCTCTGCAACAAGAAAATCCACAGCTCTGCAGCTGGCGCATCAAGATAATGCACAGGCTAAGGCTGGGCATGGTGTAGCTGCAATCCTCGCACGCTGAGAGGCTGAGGCAGGAGAATCACAAGCTCACACTCCATCTTAAAATTTTAAAAAGGGCCAGTGATGCAGCACAGTGTGAAGACCCTGAGTTTAATACCAGAAAAAGGGGGCAGGCAGGAGATGCATATACTAGGCAGAATGAAGGGTACCTCTTTTTCTTTAAAAATAAGCCCCTCACCCCCCCCCAAAAGCTTTTTTGCACTCTAGTGAATAAGAATATAGTGTAGGCAGTGATGGCGAACCTTCTAGAGCTCTCGGTGATACAAGCAGCCCGCTGTGGCACCTGCGGCATAGGTTCGCCACCACGGGGCCAGGGTCTGTTTCGGCAGGTGAGGGTTAAATTACGCCTTCAGTTAAAACAAGCTGTTCCAAAAACGAAGGGGAAGTAGAAGAAAGCCGCAGGCTTAGCTCAGGGTTGGGGGTTCCACACGCCCTCACTGAGGCCAGGAGTCCAGAGCCACTTCCTCAGCTTCTGACTTTGCCAAAATGTGGGCCGCTCTGACCCGGCAGTGTTTCTGATGCTGGCTGAGCAGTGTACCGTGTTCCTGGCCAGAGAGTCACGGCCACACCTAGACTTGACCCCTCCAGCCCGTGACCTGTCCCCACCCGGAGCTCTAGCCCCAGCGCCACTCCGGAGATGCCAGAATGCCCGGTGTTCAGCCTCTTCCACCCAGCCCGGTCCAGGAGGTGTAGAAGCACCGGGTAGCCATCTGGAGTGGCCTGATCTATGGCCAGCAGCTCTCCTACTGCTCGCGCCCTGGCTCATCTGTCCATGTGCACAGGGGACAGACCGCCCCAGCACCCACTGCCTACAGACAAACGGACGGGGCTGACAGAGGCCGCCGGGGCTTCGCATGGAGCGAGCATCCCGAAGCCCCTTTCCTTTCCTCACTGGTTTCTCGTTGCAGTTAGCAGCCCTCTCAGGAGTCAGTGGTGACCACTGCTTCATAGTGGTGTGACCACGTAAGCTCGCTCTCAGACTTGAATTTCCATACCCTCTGGTTAGGAAGAGAGAAACTAGATACGAAAGAGTAATGATTCAGGCAAGAGATTTTAAAGATGTCTATATTCTGAAGAACGTTACAGATAACAGATTCTATGTGCTTCTTAAAGAACAGACATAGTCTGGGAACCCCAGGATGTCAAGCCAAAGGTCTAAGAAGTCTTGTTCTTGCAGAGATTTTAATAAACACTTAACAGGAGATTTCTGTCCAGAACGCTTTCACCGGGCTCCAGATTCCAGTCGTGTTGAAAGGCAGTGTATGGGGCTGGAAGCACAGCTCGGCTCGGCAGTGTGCAGCCTCGGGTCCCCCAGGGCTGCGATGCTGGGGGACTGGGGCGCTGTGCCCCTCTCCTCTCAGGCAGGGCAGGGCCTCCCGGGGCGGTGAGCACAGCCACGCTTCCCGCCGACTCCCGCTCCTCGGCCAGAGCTTGCGTCTGGAGACCACAGGTTGCACTTTTCGTAGTTTCTCATCCCAATGCAGTCCCATTTCTGTGCCTCCTAGCATGCAGTTAGATTTGGACAAGCGTGATTCCTAAGGAATGGCTTTATTAACTGCAATATGGTTACAGCTATTACATAAGTGTATATTCTGGTTAGAATCCGGGGTGGAGATGTCGCATGCGATGCTGGCCTGTGGCAGTCTGTGTGACGCTTTCACTCATCGGGGAGGCCAGCCCGGAGCTGGGGTGTGGCCTGGGCCTTCCTGGTATGGACTCTTCACTTTGCCTCTGCCTCTTGGTGGCATCTGGAATACTCAGTACTCCAGACAGTGTCTGCTAGTCAGATCATCGGCTGATGCTTTAGGCTTAGGGGATCATTCTCAAGTAAGCACAGGCAAATGTGAGCTCAGAAGCTGCACCCAGTCCAGACACCGGCCGCGTGTAGGCGGCCACCCCTGCAGCGGGGGCCTTGCCTGTCCTTCCCAGCTGCGGGGCGGGACCCAGGCACTTTTGCACCTCCAAAGTGGCAGTGAACTTCTCTGTTGCTGTTCGCAAGTGAGTGTTTGCCCGTAGAGCCCCACTGTGCTCCCGTGCCAAGTGGACATTCACTGCGTGTGTGTCCCATGCCCCCGTCCCCTGTGGGCGCCCCAGGCCAGCGAGGAGCCCTGCATCTGGAGGGGCGTGCGCTGCGTTGACTACTGCTGTCAGGATTGTGTCGTGTGGAATAATCATCTACATAAATTTTATATACATAGTAATTTCCCTTTTTATATGTCAGGTAAATATTTGTAAAAGTTATACTCACACAAATGAAATTATTATAATGATTACTAATATATTTTTTCCATGTCTCATTGCCTGAATAAAAACTGTTTACCACTACTAGATCCGTCACGTGTATTGTTGGTTTTCCTGGTTAGAAGTTGTTTCATCCCCAAGTGTGAGAATTTGTGGCAGCCTCAATTTTGAGTCTCATGTTTCAGTCTAAAAACAGACTTTCCTTACACTCTTCTCGCGGGGTTTTATACACTTGGTCGGGTGTGTAATGAAAACCAAAACAAACTTTGGGGCCCGGACCTTGTTACACATACCTGTGGCCACATCTGCAGCAAGCTTTTAGCTGGGTGCCCGCAGTTCCTCAGAACCTGCTGGCCTGGCCTGGCCTTTCCAAGTCTGGGAAGCCACGGCCCCGTGCATTCTGCCTCATTGGAGGCCAGCGGATAAGCCGGAGCTGCGCACACAGCAAACGGTGGTGGTCTTATGTTACATGTCCTCCAAGTTGACCCTGGGAACAAGTCAGTACTGGCCAGGCCAGCTGTGTCCTGGGCTCGGGAGGTGAGGCCGGAAATGTCTCGGATGGGTCAGGAGCCGGGCCTGGTGGCATAGGCCTCTACAGTGCGAAGCTGGGCTGGGGGACAGGACAGGCGCGAGGCTCCACTCCCGACAGACTGGGTGGGAGGCCGATGCGCTCGCTTGCTCGCTCTCATTGTCCCCATGCTGCCTGCTGCCTGTGGAGCTGCTACAAACCCTGTCCCCAGCAGTATCCTGTCCCCGGAAGTGCCCAAGCCCACAGCAGTCACGCCAGGCAGCAGCGCTGCCTCTGCCAGACCCCCAGCGGGACATCTCATCTCCTGAGGCTCACGGGGAGATCCACGGGCACTCACGGGAAGATTCCATTCTTAGATAACTGAAGGCCGCCCATAGTTTTCACACTTGAAAATCAGGGACCATGAGGTCCTCTTCGTGAAAGGCGGTCTTTTTCCCGTGCCGGTGACTGACCTGTGGGCCCTGCTCATGGCAGGCAGGCGTGACGCTGCATGATGCCCAGCAGCAAGCGGTGTCCTTGTGAGGAGGGCGGGGGGTCACGCGGGCTGAGGCTGAGTGGGGACCTGTGAGATGTCAAGCGTGAGCGCGTTGCGCTGGGTCGTGACAGTCCATACTTCTTGCTGTGCTGCTCGTCCCAGTAGAAAGATGCCTAATGAGGCGACCTGAGCCCTTTTTCCATACAAACTGAGGCCCAGAGACAGGAGTGACACTGCCAGAGTTGTACATTAGTGAACACGCTCACCATCAAAATGGGCACAAAGATAAGTTTTAATAGACCTTTAAGTTGGAGTGCAAGTCCTCTCAGAGCTTGATGGAGTCTATGTCATTTCCTAGACGGGCAGGCACTGATCAGTATGGCAGGTCCCTGCCTCACAAACCGGCTCGGGGGACACTGGTGCATCAGATGCCTTAGCGTCCCACAAAGCACGTCTTGTTTGGTACACCTGTGAAAGTTTGTGGCTCACATGCATAAGTCGGCTTACTGCACCGGGTTTTTTTGGTGTTTTGTTTTTTCAAGACAGGGTCTCACTGTGTACTTCGGGCTGGCCTTGACCTCACTGCACTGCCCAGACTGGCCTCGAACTCATGACACGCTAGGCCTGCGCCATCTAACCTGGCGGACACTACCTTAATACGTTCGTTCATTCACCCACTGAACACAGCATCGGTGCGTTTGCAGACTTTAAAGTGAGACACAGAAATATTTGCGGGACAGTTGGCTAAAGAGAAATCATTTTTCAGTTCATTGGCGTTTCATTTAAATAGAAGAGCTCTGCTAATGAAAGCATTGCTTTCCCAGAGGAAGGTCCTTCCTCGGCTGCCTTCCGGGCTGCTGCGTCCAGGTTATTTTACTTGAGTAAATGAGCTGCCTGAGGCTTGGGGCATTGTGGCCTTGCGCCCTGCAAGCTGAACCAGACCCCTGCAGGACGGGGTGTCACAAGGTGGTCAGTGTTCGGACTAAATGGGGAGCAAGTCGCGTCTCTGTGGACCTGGAGTGTTGGCTGCCTCAGGTGGGCAGATGATTTCCTTTAACTCGTGGGAGGGCAAAAGGCGGAAACGCCTCCGACAGGCGGATGTAGCTGGCTTGTCAGTCCTTTGATCTCAGGCCCCATCCTCCTTAAGCCTGCCCTGTTTTATACACGGGTGTGCCATGCACTTGCCAGCCGTACCCAGGAGCGCTTCCTGTTCCTTAAGTGAACGCGCTCGCTCCCCTCGCCCTCCCTGGGCCATTGCAGTGGACACCGGGGAGCCTTGGGGTCACAGGGTTGAAGCCAGGAGCACAGGCCCAGTCACAGATGCACAGTCACTTCCGATGGTGAAGAGACACTGTTCAGGGGAAACAACTCCAGTGGGCCTTTCTTCCAGAAGTTTTTTTTAGGTACCAAAGATTGAACTCAGAGCCTTCATCCTGAGAGCTACGTTCCCAGCCTTATTTTATATTTTTGCAGCTGGGTGTTGCTGAGTCGCCCAAACTGGGCTCCACCTTGTCCTCCTGCCTCAGCCTAGCAGGGCTGGGGTGACAGGTGTGTGCCGCCGTGCCTGGCTCAGGCGCCTGGTCTTGTAGAAAGAGGTTTGGTTGAAGCCTGAGACAGGTTCTGGCCCCCTCTCTGTGTTGTTTAGACTCACTTGCTCAGAACTCCAGACAGACGCGTCCTACGCTCTTACAAGTTTCCCTGCAGCGCTGAGGCCAGAGTTCCTCCAGGCTGCCTTTGAGCGTGCTGACACACCCGCTTGAGCTGTGCTGACAGCAGTACGCTTGCCAGGAGCTGGCGAGGCCGGGAGCTCTTTCCTGGGTCTGCTTTGGCCTCAGGGTGAGGACCAGCAGGGCTTGGGCCCTGCACCGTCCCCTTGTCTGTGCTGTCCTTTCCTTGCTGCTGCTCATCTCTAGCCCTCGGTTTTGTCCCTGCGAGGAAGAGCTGGGTCGTATCCCCCCCGACTCGCCAGGTAAGTGTCAGGACGGCTGCTGTGCCGGCAGGCACATGCTGAGTTCCTGCAGACCCAGGGGGCCTGCTCTTCTGAGATGCATTGACCCAGTGTGTGGCGTTCTTAACATGCAGTCACAGGCACGCACGAGCAACTGCAAGACACCATGCGCACCCACAGAGGCATTTGGGGATAGACATAAAAAGACACAATTACATCATTTGGTGCACACTCGTGTAATCGCGTTATTTTGCTAAAATATTAGCACCGAGCAGTCCCTTAGAGTGACAGGCGGTATTGAACATGCCTTCGGCTTCTCGGCAGGCTACCACTTAATATAATTTGTCTTTTATTATATCCTGACTTCTAGGCATTTGCTTTTTCTTTCTTCTTTCCAGTTGGTTTTTATGACACCAATTGTCACCCAAGGTAAGATGTTTGAACGCAGAACTGAATCCCAGCGTCAGTGACTGTGCAGATATGACAGGGCCACTGGGGGGCGCTCTGCCCCCAAGGCATCTGGTCATTTTTCCAGCTGTGAGTCAGAACCCACTCAGAGGCTGTGAAGGAGGAGAGCAGAAAAAAGCAAGTGCTCGCTGCACGGGCAGATGCTGAAGGGAAGTACTGTTCATGAAACAGCACACAGCCTGCGATGCATGTAGTGGGAGCATTTTTACCTGTCTTAGGTTGGAGGCTTGAAAAGTTTAAAACCACCGGAAAACATTTAAAAGGCACTAACTGGTCATGGAGGTATGGTTGTTGGATTGGCCAAGGATTTCATGGGAGTAAAAATAATAGGATTGCAATATCTCATTTTGTGTTGTTTTTGCTATGAGATACAGTCTTGCCGTGTAGTTCAGGCTGGTTTCGAACTCATGGAGCTCCCCTTTCTCAACCTCCCAAGTACTAGGATTGTGCGTGTGCCACCACACCCACTCTGTAGTATCTGTTTTTTAAATGTCCTGGGAAATTAGACCCAAGGCTTCATGCATGCTAAGCAATACACTCAGCTGCCTGGTTTATACATTTTTAATGCCTTTTCCCCGCAAAAAAATCTAAAGAAGAATAATGTTTCATGTCATGTGAACATGATCTTAAATTCAGATTTTGTGTCCTTAAAATTTTATTGTAACAAAGCCGCACTTGTTCCTTTGCATATTGTCTAGGGCTGCTCTTACGTCACGGCGGGAACACACCTGGCCTGCTGTTTGCACGCGGTGTCCTGCCTGGCCCTTCACACACACGCGCACAGTTTCCCATGCCGGGTGCAGCGCTGCACAACGAGGAGCCCAGCACTCTGGGACCCTGGGGCAGAAGAACCAAGTTCGAGCTCAGCATAGGTAGCAGTTTGGTGAAAGCTGCCTCTACATGAAAAAAATACAAAGGGCTGGAGGTGCAGCTTCGTGCAAAGGCCCCGGGTTACCCCTCAATGGAAGGAGACACAGCAACTATTTTATCATAGAGCAGTGACAATCGCTGGCACTCGGTGCTCGAGCAGGATGCTGAGGTTTTGTATTCATTACCCAGGTACTCTTCACAGTAACGCTGGGACACAGAAGAGATTATAACCATGACTGTCAGAGGTGCTGGGGATCAGACCCAGGGCTCACACACACTAAGCGTACCCCACCACGGGGATGCACCCTGTTTACATACAGATAAAATGAGCACACGTTGAAGATCTCAATAAACTCATTAATCAAGGAGCCACCAAGTGTCACAACTAGTTCAAAGGAGGCCAAGAGCTGACTCTCACGTAACTGAATTCTGGTTCTTCTCTCTTAATGTAATGGCCATGTCTATGCCTCCATACTTGCACTGACTCAAATATGGACATTGGTGTCTTTTTAAAAACTCTAGCTGGGCATAGTAGCAACCCACTTATCCCAGCTCTTGAGAGGCTGAGGCAGGAGGATCGCTGTGAGTCTGAGCCCAGCCTGGGTTACATAGTTCAAGGGCAGCTGGAACTACATAGTGAGACCCTGTCTCAAAAAAATCTTCATTATTCATTAATCCTAACAATAATTCAAGACTAGGGTTGCAGCCCAGGGGAGGAGCACCTGCCTAGCATGCA
>RJWT010009116.1:0-25459 GCA_004365215.1 Cuniculus paca
ATGAAATATAAATATCTTCCTACTATTTAGGAATAGAGTGCTACTAGTAGAGTTAATGTATCACAAAGCTAATGTCTTACATTGTCAAAGGAGATTTTAACATGAAGTAGATGCATCATAGAAGTTGGTGTTGAAGTATCTTCCCACATTTTAGTCATATTCATGAACATAAACATACACAACCTCAGTATTCAGGATAATGTTCTTAACTTGAGCAGTTCTTTAAAATTTCAATACAAGTGACAACTCTATGAAGGATTGAATGAAATAAAGCCTAATAATTATTCATTTTCACCAGACATGGTAGAACTAACAAAAACGTTCTGACAATATTTGAGAGATATTCTGGGTGCTTTTAGGATTTTAATGAATCATAATTCCCTGATGCTTCAAATCCTCGTGCATCAAATCACGATTAGTATGTGTCAAGATACATTTATATGTCTGCCAAGAGTATCTAACTGTAGAAACAGTGTCATGTACTGAAAAGAGCATGTGTTGTGGGTTTGAAATGAGTTAGATTTGAATTCTTACACTTATAGGCACTTAATCTTTCCTCTAAAATGAGTTCATTTGGTTGCCAGTTGGTAGATTTTATCAGATATTATTTCTAGCACACTGAAAGTATTTGGTGTCACTTAAAAGTAATGCTTAAATGCACATTGGAGCATTTATTCTGCTCACTTTACATGAACTTTCAGTACCTCAACATCTCCAGTAAGTACTTCAGAATTCACTTGAGTACCCTAATGCCTGCTCTGTCTATCTCACAGATTGTTCAAAGAAACAAACGAGTCTCAACGGCAATAAGTGACAGAGCCTTGAGAGTGACTCAGACTGCCAGACTAAAATCAGAAAGAGGACCAACCAGACAGAACCTGGAAAGAAAGTGTACAATAAAAAGATAAGGAATTGGTGATTTGCAATATAAAACCTTAAGTTTTTTTCCCTTCTACTATTTGTCAAAAATATGCAGAATGTTTCTCATAGTAAATAAAAACAGAGGACAAAGGAAAATAAGAAACAAAAAACCTGGAAAAGCTGTTTAAGACAGAGAAAGGAATGAATAGCTGCATGTCAAAGAGTTATGTGTTAATTGTTTTCAATGAACCTAAAAGTATATTTATAGTCATTAAAGTTTCAAAGACTAAGAAATATACTGTGAAGTTCAGGAACAGAGTGACAATTGACAGAGTAAGCCAAGAAAAAAGAGGAACTGGAATCTACAATGTGTTCGCTCTATCTTTAGATCAAACAGTGGATCTACAAAGAGTAAAAAAAACGGATTTAAATTTAAAGAGGCATTTTATACATTTATAATTAGCATATACAACCAGGATATTTGGGATTTATACAGTAGAATAAATGTTATAACTATGATTAAAAAAATTAGGATAATAATTAAAATTTGAAAGAAGTGATCATTACCATGTTAATTTATTTAGTGTACATCAAGAAAACAAATGAATATAAATAAGAATTTCTTCCATATTGCAAGAAGAAACAAAATAGTAGTCAAAATCAGTATTATAACTGATTTCAGAGAAGTACGTTGAAAATGTTTATGCTTTAAAAGAAAATGTTGCTGGATGATAAACATTTCTGACTCCTAATGTGACCTAATAGTAGTCTATCAATCTATCCTGTAAGATAAATTAGGGCATGGAAAAAACTGAGACTATTGCAGTTGTATAATTTTTTAAAAGGGATAATGCACATAAATTACAATCAGAAGCAGGTTAGAGTTGACATAGATTAGATTTTCTGCATGGTAATATCTATTATTATTATTATCTTGGTTAAGGTAAGTCATTAGGTTCTTCTTAGTGATGTCGTTTCTCATGTGTCCCAAACTCTATGGCTACAAAGATAACCATAGTCATAAAACTGCTCACTTAGGGCTTGTAAGACTCCATTATAGGAATAGAGACAGTTTCATTTAACTCACAAGATCAGTGCAGTAAGGTTTTAGAAAAAGGGGCAGGTTAAATTTTTAGGAGATGAGAATTAGGCAATGTAGAAAATTGTCACTGACTGAATACAAAGAAAAGAAGAATAGAGAAAAAGTTATCAATTCTATTTGTTATCTGAATTTCTCATTTCACTTGCTTTAAACAAATCCAATATCTGTTAATTTCACGGGTTTTGAACCCTTGGGAGTATACTCATGATTACTAATGATTTGGGGAGATTTTATTTTGATTTGTTTTTGTTGTTTTCAGTTTAAATGTATTTCTTGTCTTACCAGCAGTCTTCCCTATCCCTGTCATTTAGGGATCTGTTTGATTTAGGGAAAACTGAACTTTACCCACTGGACCTGCATAGAATATGAAATCCACACTAAGATAAATACTACCATAGTGATCACATTAACTGGAAAAGGAATAAGCTAATATTCAACACTATGTTGATATTGTTGAGCTGCTATGTTAGATTGAGGCTTACCTTTATTTTATCTTGTGATTCTTCAAATTTGTCGGTCATGAAATTACCATTATTATTTAAGTCATTTTGAATGGGAATGTCTACTACTTGCAACATAGCAAATTATAATGTGTATAATGTCTTTATGGGATTACATTCTCTTGCTGCCAAAACAATAGCGTTTGTAGGCATTCCATTAACATTCTACATAAGGGGTGTTCATGTCACTCTTATCTAGCATTTTGGAATGATGTTAATATAATGACAGGAAAGTGATGTTGAAATTAGGACCTCTTTGAAAACCTAGTATCTTGTCAAACACTTGCTTCAGTAATGTTTTTTACATACTTTTTTGTGTTTCTTTCTTCAGTTGGAAATATGGGTTGCTAGACCCACACATTATGAACTGCAGGCAATATATAAACATGAGTAGTTCTCTAAAATTCACAATGTACCCTAAGAACATTATCATTAAAATAGATTTCTCTATTTGGAAAAATCAAAGAAAAGAACTCAACAATGAAGAAAAATAATAAAAAAGGCTTTGCATAATATCATCCAAACGCAAAAATAAGTTTGTAATCATATGAGGAGGAAAAATACAGAAAGTTTTATAGATTTGTATGGAATGAAGAGCCTCAGGATACAGAAAATAAAAACATGAAGAATTAGGTGGGTTAGTCAGGTTATCCAGTGTAAAAACATCTATGCAATACAAAGCTTATTTTAGGCAACTGACTCACATGACTGTGGAAGATGGGAAGCCTGAAATATGTGGTACAAGTAGGTGAGATGCAATTATTGCAGACTTCATACTGCAAAAAACTGTTTTAACTTGGCTTCCTTCAACTCCAGATGAGGCCAACTGAAGTTGTTGAGCAAGTAATATTTACTTCAAGCTAAATGAATATATTGCACATCTTAATCTCATCTGCAAAATACTTTCACAATAACACTTAAATTACTATTGGATTGAATACCTAGGCAGCCTACGGAAGTTGACACATATAAAATATTACAATTGATAAAATAGATAGCAAGATGAATTCAATTGAAGAATTAGCTAGAACTTAAGTAAATGGTTAAAAATTTCATAGCATTGATAAATGTGTTTCCTAAAATTAAATATGTTCGATTGGTACCAGTAAGACAAAGAGCAAAACAACTGATCAATAAATAGAGCATGACAATGACAGTAAGTACAAATTCAAGGATCTCTGAAGCCAATAAAATGCCACTATAGATTCTGAGAAGTGCGGTGATGGAGCGTCCCTATTTTAGCAGGACTACATGGTATTTTATTTTGAGTACACTGTGTAGGAACACTAACTAAAATGAGTGGAGCAGTGGTGTGCGAAGGAGAAATATGTTTGATGTTTGGGTTAAATTTGAAGGCAACAACTTACTGATTCACTGATTATAGGTACTGAAGAAGAGAGTCCAAAATGAATCCAAGTTCACTGAGTGCAGTGTGGAGAAATCATCCATGCTGAGAGTGAGGAAAGTTTAAAAGTCAAGATTTCCTTTTAACTATTTAAGCTTAAAGGTACTCTGTTTCCCCAGTGTGTTATGGTATACCTCCACTGTCTTGTTTTCTTCCTAAAATTTTTATGGTTGTAAAATGTCTTTTCACCTGCTTAAAACTCTTCCTACAAATACCTGCTGCCTCACATTCATTACTTTTGCCTTTTTAAAAATTTTATTGATACATATTAGATAGGCATAATGATAAAATTCATCATAAGGAATTTGTACCTGTACATGTTATATATTGCTGTCATTTTTTATCATTCCCCTACCTCTCTTCAATTCCTCTTCCTTTCTTATTCACAAAAGCTTGTTTCCATTTTTTTCCTTCTATTCTATTTTTTCTAGTTCCTTCTTTCCTTACACCTCCACCCTCCATTATTCCCCTCCCTGTTTGAACATTTTCTTCCTATTTCCCAGTATCTGGTATACATTTTGATCCTTATCTATACTTTCCATTTCTCACAACACAGAAACAATGTGCTATTTAAACATGTGTGTTTGATTTACTTCACTTAAGAGTATTATGGTCTCACATTGCATCCATTTAGCTAGAAAAGTCCCAAGCCTATCTTTCTTTAAGACTGAGCAGTACTCCACTGTATGAAAAAAGAAAAAAAAACAAAGCTCATCTTTTTTATCTATTTGTTGGCAGATGGGCATTTGGACTGTTTCTAAGATTTAGCTATTACTAGTTATGCCTCTATAAACATGGGTGTGCATATATTGCTGTGATACGATGATTCTAATTCTTTTGGGAAGATTCCAAGAAGGAGAATAACTGTCAAATGGAACCTCTAGTTTTAGTTTTTTGATGATTCTCCACGTTGATTGCCATAGTGATTGCACTAGTCTACACTCCCACCAACAGTGGAGAAGGGTGCATTTTTCCTAACAGCGCCTCCAGCATTTGTTATTGGTTCATTTTTTAAAATCCATTCTTTCTGGAGTGAGACGAAATCTCAGCATTGTTTGAATTCATATCTTGCAAATTACTAGTGATGTTGGATATCTTTTCATATATTTATTTCCCATTTCTACTTCTTCATCTGAGAAATGTCTGTTCATTTCTGTTGCCCATATTTGGACTGGGTCTATAAATTAGGGATTTGATTTTTTTGACTTTTTGATATTTTTATGAATATTAGTCCTCTGAGGAATAGTTGACAATGTTTTTCCCCATTATGTGGGTTGTCTCTTTGCTCTGTTGGTAATTTATTTTGCTGTGAAAAAAACTTCTCAGTAAAATGAGATCCTAATTGTTTATTCTTTATGGTATTTCCTGTGCGATTGGGGTTTTGTGAAGTCTTCGACTACACAAATTCCATCAAAAGTTCCGTGTATTCCATCTTATAGCATATTTAGTGTTTCTGTTTTAATATTTAGTTCTTGGATACATTTCAGTTTTATTGAATGCATGGAGAAGTATATGGGTCAAGTTTTAATCTTTGCTCTGTGGAAAGCCATATCTCTCAGCACCATTTATTAAATGGTTACCTTTCCTTCAGTGAAGGTGTTTGTCTCCTCTGTTAAAGATCAGATAGCTAAGTGTGTTTGGAGTTATTTCTGATCTTCTACTGTGTTCTATTGATCATTAGAGTTTTTTTTTCACTGTACCATGCTGTTTTTATCATGATAGATTTACAGTATAATTTCAATTCAAGGATGTCATGCCTCATACCTTTCCTTTGTTGTGCAGAATTGTTTTTGGCTATTCTAGGTCTCTTAGGGTTCCAAATGAATTTTAGGCCTTTTTCTCTATTTCTGTGAGGTATGGTATTTGTATTTTCATCAGAATTTTATTAAATCTGTGTAAAAATTTTGGGAGTATGGTCATTTTCAGCATATTGGGTCTTCCTACCCAAGAACAAGGGATATCTTTCCATTGTCTGATATCTTCTTTGATATCCTTTTTCAGAGTACAGTAGTTTCAATGTACTTCCTTTGTTAAATTGATTTCTTGGCTTTTCACTTTTTTGTCTGCTATTGTGAAAAGGTGTTCTTCCCCCAATGTCTCTCTCAGTAAGTTTATTATTTGTGTAGAGGAATGCTACTGATTTTTGAATGTTGACTTTTTTTTATTTTAAAGAGGATAAAACGAAGCAAAATAAAACAGAATAAAACCAATCAAAGCAAACCAGTGTAAGTGATACAGAACTTCAAAACAATACAAAATCAACAATAGTTACATAATGCCTTTTGTTGTCTTCAAAATAGCTGCAGATAACTTCTGACATAGTAAAAATCAAAGAGAACAGAACAGAATAGAACCAATAAGGACAAAATAATGAATGCAATAAAGGACTTCAAAACAAGACAATAGTAAATCCAAAATGGCTACCATAATATATCTTGCTGTCTTTTAAATAGCTACTCATGCTATCAGATATAACCAAATCAAACAAAACAAAAGAGAGCAAAATCCAACCCAACAAACAATGAAAATGATACAGGACTTCAAAACAAGACAATAAGGAATCAACAATGCCTGCCACAGTCAAAAGGAGATCCCCCCTATATGTCACACTGCCTAAGTGTTATCCCCTGAACAGATGATCAGACCACTGGCCCTACACCTGCAAGGTCAGTGAACACCAAAGAACCACAGGCATCAAATTGCATTTCACCTTAATAGATATCATCACAGCCTGTGTTTCTTTGGATCAGTTAGTCATTTACAGAGGCATAGGGGTGGAAGTGAGAATTGGTTCTTGTTTGCCAGTCCATGCGTTAGAAGGGGCTGGCGTCTGTCTGTCCTGCTGCCGGCAGTGGCTCACACATGGCTCTGATTTGCAGGGAGGGCTCGCTTCTTGGTGAGTCCTTGTTCTCTCCCCCAGCAGTCTGCGAAGGATGCTCACTCATGGACAAAGGCTTGGGTCTGACTGTCCTCCCACCAGCAGTGCCCTGCACATGGCGCTGGTTCACAGGGTAGGGGCTTGCTTCTTTGAGTGTTGACTTTTATCTAGTTATGCTACAGAATTTGGTTATCAAATCTAGAAGCCCTTTGGTGGAGATTTTAAAGGTCTTTTACTTCTTTTGTTAGATTGATTTCTTGGTATTTAAGTTTTCTGGATGCGTTTAATGCCCTCTTTTTGTACTTCACTTTTTTCTCCTAATATTTCTATATATAAAAGTGATACATTTAAAAATGTTTTCTGTTTTTCCTAAGTTAACTAAGCATATTAAGATCGTCTAATAGAAATGTAACCACCACTGTTTATAAGTTGTGCATTCTTTCACAAATTACTAGTCCTCTTTGTACTTATAAATTCTACTGTTAATGCAGACTTAAATCCTTATTAATAATGCTCATTGTTAAAATTTCTTGTGTATTGACTTATGTCAGACTTAAATAGCAGACATGACTTATAATAAACACAAAATAAAATATTAAAATTTAAATTAAAAAAACCAGATGATCCCCAAGTCTCTGGGAATGTACTTAAAATGGTATATTAAACATGCATATGCACTCCTAAATTTAATATAGCAATATTCAGAGTAGTCAAGAAATAGAAAAAAACTAATGTGTCCATCAAAAAATGGACAAATGAATACATACATACATGTGTGGACACTATTCAATCATAAAACTGAAAGTAATCCTGTCATTCATGACAACACAGGGGGAACTGGACATTATGTTAAGGGTAATAAGCTAGACACAAAAAGACAAATAACACATGATTTTGTATGTGAAATATAAAAACTTTTTCGTCAGTTGACACTGGAATGGTGGAAACCAGAGACTGGGGGAGTTAAGAAGATAAAATTAGGAAACAGATATAAACAAAACCACCAACAAAAAATCCAAAAAGTGAAATACTATATCTCTTAAGTTTTGGAGTGATAGACAATGCCTTTCACTTTCTTCTATATTCTTTACCTTTATTAGTTGGACAAATAATGATTTTGATTATGAATAAAAATATCAAATAGTATTTTATAAAATGCATTGTGACATACAAAATAATTCCAAGATGGAATAAAGCAATAACTCTAGTTAATTATTTAAAACAGAGAGAGAAGAAGAAGAAGACAAAAATAGGGCTGGGGATCTAGCTCAGTGGTCTAAGCGCCTGCCTGGCAAGCGCAAGGTCATGAGTTCAATCCCTGGTGCCGCAAAGAAAAAAAAAAAAAGACAAAAATAAACATTGTAAAAATTTAGGATTTAGCTGAGAATTAGAACATGAATTTTCTTCTGAAATTCATCTATATCAGCCAATCAATGGGATAAATAGACTTACAAAGAACCTGTGTCTATAAAGTTCTTTAATAAATACTATGTGTTTGACTTTGTCTTAGATGCATTTTTGGAGATGACACCTATTATATAGTCGTTTAATATTAAAAAGGTAGGCAAAAATCATTCCATTATATGAATGACAAGTTTGTATGTTAGAAAAGGCAAATGAGATTTTCTTTTAAAAACACAAGGATTATGTATTTAAATGCTACATTCCTTTTTGTATTGCCTTCTCTAATTGTTAATAGTTTCATTTTGTAAGGAAACTTTACTAAATGACCTAGATTAACCGATAGATAAGTTCTCACAATAATGTGAAGGTGTTGGGATGATTGTAAGCACTAATGGGTAAATCTCTTTCATGATATGTTCAGTGTACAGAAGTGAAAATATGGCCAGGCGTGGTGGCTCACGCCTGTAATCCCAGCACTTGGGAGGCTGAGACAGGTGGATCGTCGTGAGTTCAAGACCAGCCTGGGCTACAAAGTGAGCTCAAGGCCAGCCTGAATGGCATAGTGAGACCCTGTCTCAAAAACAGGGCTGGAGATTTAGCTCAGCGGTCTAAGTGCCTGCCTGGCAAGCGCAAGGTCACGAGTTCAATCTCCGGTGCCAAAAAAAAAAAAAAAAAAGAAGTAAAAAATGTGAAAACAAATAATATGAAATTATTTAAATACAAATGGGGGATGTAACTCAGTGGCACAACACCTGCCTGGCAAGCACAAGGTCTGTGTTCAATCCCTGGCACCAATAAATAAATAAATAAATAAACCGATACTATCTTTCATGATAGCAAAATATTATTTTATTGTTTTTGACACATAATTTATGATTAAAATACTGGTGACAAAATGCACGAAATTATTTAATATATGAGAAATTTAGGTGATTTCTCTTTTTAGTTAAAAACTCATTCATTTAAAAAATAGTGACATTTAAAAATTGAAAGCAAGAGACCATACTTAAATGTAAATATGCATAAGATTTTTTCTAAATGTCACCATCATAAAATATGTTAATGTTTCAATCTCAAAAAGAAACACAGTTGGCAATTAATTTGAGGAAAAATTTAATTTATACCTTTATCAATCTGATCACCATCCAGTCACTTGTTTTAAATTATTGAATAAAAACAGGATACAAACATGCAAACACCAATACACACAAAGATTTGTGAAAAAAGCCAATGAGTATTTCTTTATTTTAAAAACAAACAAAAAGGATAAAAATGATACAGAACTTTAGAAAAAATGAAATAGGAAATTAACATTTGTTAATATATTGCATGTTGTATCTTGTAAGTAGTCGTTCAGATAACAAGATTTGCGCATGAAAAAAATGATCAATCAGACAATGAAAACACAAACTGTTCTTTTTGGTGAACAGAGATTAGTAGTATAGTTATCTATCTTGTATATATTTACATAGACATGAATGAAATGCAAACTGCATGGAAAGTACTTCAAAGAATCAACAACTGGGATCTCATCTAATTAAAAAGTTTTTTTGTACATCAAAACAAATCGCCAACAGAGTGAAAAGAAAACCCACAGAAAGGGAAAAAAATTTAGCCAACTGTCTCTCAGACAAAGGACTTATATCCAGAACATATAAAGAACTGAAAAACATCAGGACCCCAAATTCAAAGACCCAACCCAAAAATGGGCATCTGAGATGAACACACAATTCTCAGATGAACAAATACAAATGGCAAATAAATACATGAAGAAGTGTTCAACATCACTGGTCATTTGAGAATTAGAAATTAAAACAACACTGAGATTCCATCTCACTCCAGAAAGCATGGCTATCATCAAGCAACCAATAACAAATACTGGTGGGGCACTAGGCAAAAAGGGACCCCTCTCCACTGTTGGTGGGAGTACAGACTGGTACAAACACTGTGGGAATCAGTGTGGAGACTACTCAGTAAACTAGGATTGGAGGTCCTATTCAATCCAGCGATTCCCCTTCTGGGCATATTCCCAGAAGATCTGAAAGCATCATGGCTCAGTGATACATGTGCACCCATGTTTATAGCAGCACATTTTGTCATAGCGAAATCTTGGAAACAACTCAAATGCCCATCAACCACAGAAAGAATAAAAAAGATGTGGTATTTTTACACAATGGAGTATTATGCAGTTATAAAGAAGGATAATAGAGTATTTTTTAGTTTCTGTTTCATGTGTTTATATGTTTACATATGGGTAAAAGTAGTGCTTACAAATACTGTGTTTGTGACACTCTTGAGCAAGTGCTCAGCTAACCATTCTTACAGATAATCAATCTTTGACAGCATGGTTTCAAAATATTTTTTAAAAATGTTTTTACTGCTATGTATGTTGAATGAGAATGAATGCCATATATCTGAATTTTTAATTATACTTTTCTAACTATTTTAGTTTTCCTTTCTATAAGTTTGACCAAGTATAATTGTTTTAATACTGTGCAGGCTACCTTAAATTATTTATAATCTCTTTACCAAATACATTTCAGAGAATATCTTTGAAATACATATATTCAAAATAAAGATTTAAGGAAGTTCTCTGAATATGCACTATCCAAAATCAACCACAGCAACAAAACGTCTGCCAAGGGGTATCTAAATTTACTTTTGAAAACTCTAGGATTAGGGGCCGGGAATACAGCTCAGTGGCACAAGCACCTTACTAACAAGAGCAGGGTCCCGAGTTCATTGGTCAGCACCAACAAAACAAAACAAAACAAAACAAAACAAAACAAAACAACAATGCTAGGAATTAACTAATAGTTTGTAAATACACAAGACATGTTTATTCAGAGAAGCTGCATAAATTAGGAATAATTAAGGAACTCTGTGTGCTTCATGGTACCCTATTTCTTTGTCTCTCCACTCAATACTGATGTAGCAATGAAAATTAAAGACCATTAAATTCTAGTGAAAGACAGGAGCCTCGCAGCCATATGAGGAGGCGGAACATCATAAGAGATCTTCTAAATTCCCTTTCTGTAATAACTGGCATTATATCATCTGTGGAAACTTCTTTAGAAAATGCAAAATACTTGATAAGAATCAAAGATAGCCTCCTCTAAGTGTCAAAGACAATCAACAATTTGTTACACATTCATTCATGTTTGTAGTTTATAATGATTTCAATCATCGTGGGGAATTGGTTTGTGTACATGATATTTCTTAATCTTTTTTGTAACATCTCCTTTCTTCCCTCCCCCTCACTGTATCTCTTGGAATATATAGCAAAATTAATAACATAATTGTATTTACAATAGCATCACAACATTTAAAATACTTGGAAGTAAATGTAAAAAAGTATAAAATTTGTTCTTGAAAACTGTGAATCATTCAAAAAAATAAAGAAATTTATACATGTGGAAAAACATATGGTGTTTGTGAATTAGAGAATTTATTAATGTCAGCAGGGTAATACTTCTCAAGTCTTTCTACAGTTTGAATGCCATCCTTGTCAAAATCCTTATTTGTTTTCTTAGAGAAAGAGATCAATTCATCCCAAAATTGATACCTTTCTCATTCTTTTTGTCTTTAAACAGTTGCAGTTTTTTTTACTTATTATTTCAACTAATGTATGATTAATAGAGCCTCTGTTCCAATATTTTTTCTTTAATCCTTTAGGAACTTTGTATTATTTTGCATTGCCTCAGAAATTGGTACTTTTCATTGCATTTAATGTCTATTGTATCAGTATTGTGTTCACCAAGGAAACTTATCCAGATGTTAACTTGTAGTTTGGGAATGAAAATAAAATGTAAGTCAGATAACTAGGAAAAAACCCTGCCCTCCTCACTTCCCAGCCTCACAGTTTGTTCCACTTTTAAAGCAAAAAATCTCTAGACAAAGTCAAACTATCATGATCCCAATGTCAAGATTCTCTTATTCATCGGTTATTACTTAAAATTTATCTGACCTTTTATAAGTACAAATCACTACAATGGAAAATTCCTATTTGAATGAGTCTAAAATATGAGAGAAATATTTCTGTATTAAACTGACAGAATTAGTTCAACATCCACCTCTCAAATGAAATAAATAAAAGCTAATTTTACTTGTCTTGATCAATAACACGTGAACTTTTATATTTCATATTGAATGCCTACTTAAAATGATGAAGGGATTGTCACTCAGAGGGCAGTTAAAAAGAGGACTAGAAGATGATATATTCCAAACACTAAAATTTTATTTCTATATGCCATAAATGTGAAATGACTTGCAATGTGACCTCTTGGTACTTCTTCACAATTCAGTATTTTAAATGTATAGTAATTTGAGATGCATTGGGTAGTGTGCATATTATACAGATAGTATATTGATATTTATTTGGTTCTTATATCTATCTACATTTTATGTGTATGTAATTATACTTTTTAAGAGTACCTTTTCTGAGAGGTCAAATTTATCATTGCTCTTCAAGAAAATGATTTAAATTTCCAGATGAGTTTCACAAATACATAATGTTTAAGAAGACAGCTCTAAAGATGAATAGAAGTTTTATTTTATTCTGCCTTAAGGTAGCTATTATACTGGGGAGGAGTCTGCCACTCTAAACATTAAGTAAAAAGAAGAATTGCTAAGTGTATATTGTATCTCCTCACCTCCCCAGGTGATCTTGAATGATCTTGATATCTCTTACATTAAATGCAAGAGATACTGTGCTTACACACTGTGTTTTCCCCACTTGCCTGATTGCCTTATGTGCTTAGTGTTCCTAATTTAACAATGCTTAACTATTCACAGCCTAGCATTTCTAAAGCAAGGGTAACATATTGATCCATTTCAAAAGAAATTAATTTGCATCATGTGCAATTGGTTGAAATTACCTCTATTTCAGTAATGTCAAATATATATATATATATATATATATATATATATATATATTTAACCCTAGATAAAATTATACTAATAGTTCCTAAATCCTTCTGAAAAAAACACATTTAACTGCAAAGGATGAGAACAATGAGAATTCAAATTATTAATATTAATAACTTTAGGAATTAATATCAATAACTTCCAGAGATAATTGTGTATATTACTGTCAATGTGATAATGATTCATCACAAATGTTCCTTGAATTTGGCATATATATGTAACTGTATATCAATGACTCACATTTTAAAAATGTTTTTGGTATTCATCTTACTAATTAATACAACTTCTTTTCCCATTAACTCTAGTAATGCGCTACTACTTACTGTGACTCAGTTGTAAATAAGAACAAGTTCATTGGTTGAATTTTAGCATACATAATGATTACATTCATGATAGGAAATTTGTACCTGTATGTGAAATATCTTCATTTGTCTTTTTTTTTCCATTCCTGTCACCTCCCCTTAAATATCCTTTCCTTCCCTGTTCACAAAGCTCTGTTTTATCTTTTTGCATTTTTTCCTCTCTCTTCCTTTCCTCCTCCCTCCCCACTCCCTACTTCCCTTTCCATTTTGAACATTTTTTTCCTATTTCATGATATCTCTTGTACATTTTGGTTTTTATTTATATTTTCAGTTTCTCACACCAGAGGGATAATGTGATATTTACAGATATGTTCCTGATTATGCTTACATTCTCAAAGTCCATCCAGTTAGATATAAACATCTCAGTATTAGTCTTCTTTATGACTTAGTATATCTATCATATAAATAAAATGGGCATCTTTATAATCTGTTCATCAGTTGATGGGGATTTGTGTTGTTTCCAAGTTTTAGCTATTACAAAATATGCTGCTATAAACATGGGTGAACATATATCACTGTAGTATTATGCTTTAAATTCTTCTGGGAAGATATTCAGAAAGGGAATAGTTGGGTCAAATGGAACCTCTAATTCCAGTTTTTTGAGGAATCTCTATAGTGATTTCCACTATGATTTCTGTAGTGGGTTGCACAAGTCTATACTCTCAACAACAGTAGAGTGATATTTCTTTGTCCCCACAGCCTTGCAGCATTTGTTATTTATTGTTTTCTTCTTGCTTCAAGAAACTTTAGTAAAGTGGAAAACGCAGATGAAGTGGACAGATTTCTCGATACATATGAACTACTCAAGCTGAATAAAAAATACACAAAAATTCTAAATAATCTAGGACCAGTCAATGAAACTGAAAATGTAAATAAAAATCTACCCAAATGAAAAGCCTAGGTTCTGATGGATACACAACTGAGTTCTACAATATATTTAGAGAGAATCTAATGCAATTACTCCTCAAACTCTTTAATGAAATTTAAATGGAATTAATACTCCCAAACTCATTCCTGCAAGCAAGTATTCCTGATACCAAAACCAGAAAAGCACTGAACCAAAAAAGAGAACTCTAGGCCAGTATTCCTAATGAACATAGATGGAAAAATTCTCGGAAAGAAACTGGCAAACAGAATGCAGCAAGTCCTCAAAAAATTATACACCATGACCAAGTGGGATTCAGTCAAGGGGTGCAGGTATGTTTCAACATATGCAAATCAGTAAATGTAATACAACATATCAACTGATCCAAGGGCAAAAATTGTATTATAATCTCAATAGACACAGTAAAAAAATTTGATGAAGTCCAACATCCATTCATGATTTAAAAAATAAAAGCTAAAGAAAATAAGAATAGATGGTCTTTATCTCAATCTAGTTAGAAGCCATCTATGAGAAACTAATAGCGAACATTACACTAAATGATCACAAACTGAAAGCTTTCACTCTAAAATCAGGAAAAAGAAAAGAATGCCCACTATCACCACTCCTATTCAATATAGTTCTGGAATCACTGGCCATAGCATTTAGAAACATGAAGGAAATAGAGGAAAAAAGATCAAAAAGGAAGAAGCTAAATTATCATTATTTGCAGATGATATGATACTCTATGTATAAAATCCCCTAAACTCCACCAAAGTTTAAATTTAATAACCAAATTTGGTAGCATAGCTGCATACAAAGTCAACACTCAAAAATCTACATTTCTGTACACAAACAACAAACTCACTGAGACAGAAATTCATGAAACAACACCTTTCACAATAACATCAAAAAATGGAATGCTTAGGAACCAATCTAACAAAGGACATAAAAGATCGGTACATTGAAAACTAAAATACTCTGAAAAAGGAGATTGTAGAGGATATCAGAAAATAGAAAGATACCTCTCACTCTTAGGTAGGAAGAACCAACCTAACAAAAATGGCCATACTCCTAAAATTCCTATACAGATTTAATGTAATCCCAATCAAAATGCAATTTAGCATACCTCACAGAACTAGAGAGAACATTCCTAAACTTTATTTGGAAACAAAAGAGAATATCAAAAGCATTTCTAAACAACAGAGGCAATCCAGGGGGCATCACAATCCCTGACTTGAAACTATGCTTCAACTCTGTGATAAAAATAGCATGGTACTGGCAACAAAAGAAACAAACAAACAAACAAACAAACAAACAAAAAACCAGCCCTAATGATCAGTGGAACAGACTAGAAAATGTAGACGCAACTCCAATAATTCCACTCAGCCACCTTATCTTTCACAAAGGAGCCAAACACATTCACTAGAAGAAAGAGTCTCTTTAATAAATGGGGCTGGAAGTTCTGGCTTTTAACATGCTGAAGACTATCACCACAAACCAAATTAAAAACAAAATGGATCAAGTATATAAATATTAAAACATGAACACTGAATCTGCTGGAAGATAAAATAGGTAGAAAACTGGAGACATTCTTACGCAAAGGCTTTATAAACAAGTCTCTGAACACACAGAAAGTATCACAAAGAATCAACAACTGGGATCTTCTTAATAAAAAGCTTTTGCACAGCAAATTAAATCACTAATAAAGTGAAAAGATGCTCTATAGAGTGTAGAAATTATTTGTGAGCTGTTCTTCTTATAAAGGAGTAATATCTAGAAAATGTATAAACAACTGAAAATAATCAGACCTTCAAAATTTAAATATCCAATTCAAAAATGGGCATCTGAGATGAGCAGGCACTTCTCAGAAGTACAAATGGCAAATATATACATGAAAAATTGCTCAACGTTACTAGTCAGTCAAGAAATAAGAATCAAAACAACATTGAGATTCCTTCTCAGTCCGGAAAGAATGGCTATTGTTGAGAAATAACTAATAATATACATGGCTTATAGCACCATTTAATATCTGTATTTACAAAATGACTTTTACTGAGAATTACATTTTACTGTTTCTGTTCATCTTCATCACTTTCTTGTCACTAAGACAAAACACCCAACACCTGCAACTTAAGAAGGAGAGGATTATTTTAGCTCATGATGCTTGTAGTGTTCAGTACAAACTAAAGTGGCTCTAGGCAGAAACAGCATGGCGGAAGCACCTGGCAGAGAACCGCTGCTCATCATAGCAGGTGCAAAGTGTAGAGAGAAGGTAGGAGCCAGGGGCAAGAATGACTTCTTCCAAGGTATGCCTCCGTGATCCACCTCCAATCAGGCCCTACCTCCTACCTGCACATTCAACTACTGAACTCAGCAGTGGATAGAAGGGACAGAGCCCTCTCAACCCAACCCCTCCCCCAAACACATGAGCCTTTAAGGGAGAATTTTAGATCTACAAAAAAACTAAAGTAAAAGATGAAAAGACGTTTAGGTGTTAAAATCAGCCTACAAAGTAACATACATTTATGTGGGTGACTACGGACAATTAAAAATATCAAATTCTGTTTTCTAATAATTGTGGGATAGCTTGACTCACACAACTTGTTATTGAAGACCCCAGGAAAATATAGAGAACATCTTTCTTTTTAAATTCTTCTTGAAAGCAACACAAAGTTCTAAAAGTGGTAAAGATGGGAAAGAATTCAAACTTCAAATAAAGAAGAAATGCAATACAAAATTGTATTTAAGAGAAAATTGGCAAATGCAACAGTAAGAGAACATGAGAAATTCAGAAGGTTCATAGAGGCAGAGCAGAGGTAGAGCCAAGGCCTGCAAAATAGTTGTGATCTTAGTAAAATAACCAGGTTTACACTGGCTTTGAATGACAGTTCCTCGCCTATATAGAGAATCAGAAACAAGGATGCATGTCATTGAATTAATGTCATCTGGTTCTATAAGCGAATGCTTTCACTCTTGAGGTGAATAAAATCATCGAGGTCTGCATCACCACTATAATTTGTCTCATAAATTGATAAAAATTTCATTAGCAATGATTAGTTTAAAAAGAGAGTAAAGGAAAACCTAGAGGAAAATCAAAAAATAAACTGAAATTACAATTATGTCTGATGGACATATTCATGAAACTTCCATAATATAACAAGCAGAAAACTAGAAAGTACAAATAATTGAATGCTAATATTATAAAAGCTTTAAAAATAACAAAAATTAAGTGCATTTGACTCTTTAAAGAGTGATTTAAGCAGTCCTACATGGATCATTATAAAACTAGAAAATTTGTCACAATTAAAGAACAACTGACTCATGAAAAGAAGAACTTAAACAAAAGTCTGTATGAAATATTGGGGTCCTATTATGAAAGACTTGAAGTCTATCTGAAAGATTGGTACATAAAATCGCTTTGAAAACAGGAGAGAAGAGGTTGCCATAACAACATATCAAACACTAAAGTTATTTATATTGCTGCATTTAGCTATTGCATTTTTCCAATAGATAACACATTCCTATTATTAATACAAATACCCCAATAATAAATACACAGAACCAGCACTCACATTCTAAAAGAAAGTCAGAGAATAAAAATGAATTAGTCCTTCTTCAACATAAAAAAAAGAATTAGTTCAAAGCAACAACAAATATTAATTCTTTTAGCTCCATTTCCAGCCTGCAGGGCACATGGTAGTGTGATGTGAATTTCAGAAGACCTGTGGGTCCCACTCTATGGCATTGTTGGTATCAACGCTTTCCTGTCTCCTGAAGTAGCTCTGCAAGCTGCATGCAAACTTCATTTGTAGATACTCCACATTCCTGGCATTTGCACCTTCCTTTGTGTCCAAAACAACTACCTCACTTCGACAAATGCATGCATTACCCTCTCAGGAGTTCCTGTTGGGAAGTCCTATGACCCTGTCACACACTGCTTGGTGTCCCAGGCCTTCCTTTAAAATCTGAGTTGCAGCCTCAATGATCTCACAATTCTAGTGTTTTTCTGCACGTACAAACTCATCGTATGCGGTGTAAAAATCTACCGACACCTTGGTCAGTAGCCTGTCCCTCCTGGAAGAAAGTTGCAATGGACTTTGGGAAACTGGAGATACTGATATGAATCCTGAGAACGAGTCTCTAGGCAGCACTTCTCAACAGGTGCTCTCTTATAAAGAGAACGTGCACAATCTTTCACCCATAAGCATGCCACAAGTGGAGTCATGTTGATTCCTGAAATGCCACCAAGTCATCTTTCTTCTTGTGATGGTGCAAACTAATTGGGTTCTTTTTAGTAGCACTAATCTCTTCACCAACCACATTTTTATCCCAATTTTATAAGTATATTTTTATAGGAAAACTGAAGGTTTTTCAAATTATTTCACTTTTTTGCTTCAGATTTACATTATAAATCTGGTTAAAAGAAATCAGCATTGTCCATCCTGTATATTCAGCTTTCTTATCACTAATAACAACTACTCAGCACCTACAATTTAAGTAAGAGGGGTTTGCTCAGAGGATTAAGTCCATGTATGGCTGGAATCAAAGAAGGAACATCATGGTAGAAGGGTTCATCAGAGAAATGCTGCTCAGTTCATGGCAGCCAGGAAGAAGTTATGGTAAAGTTATAAAACTTTTCCAACAGGAAACTTTCATAAAAATTATAAACAAGTGTTCAAAGTGTGTAGTGATAAATTTAGAATACTAAAAGCAATGTAATTTTTCTCAGCTAATAAATTAAATGAATAATTGTGTTGCTACTTAATAAAATATTTATGCGATAAGTATGTATGTATTCATTTTTTCAATTATATATTAATATGTGTTACTATTTGTAATATATAAGTAATATACTATGATTGACTTCTTTTTAATGGTGATAATCTCTTCAAGAACCATACTTCTTTTTGCCTCAATATTATTCATTCATTGTTCTGTTGGAGCCAAAATTTGAGTTTTTCACATTTTTCTGCTCTACTTTTTGTCCACAATTCTCCCTCTAAATCTGGCTAAAAGCAACCAACATTAGCCAAGCCACAGACTGAATATTGAGCTGCCTTGAAATTTCCACCACCAGAACAATTAGTATACTACTTTTAATCTCAGTCTCCCACAAAGTCTCACGATATGGGGAAAATATAGAATATTTTCTTTCAGAGGTTAAGATACATGGACTTCAGTCTAATTGTCAATGGAAATTCTTTTTCACACCTAATACCATCTTTGGTTATCTTTATTGTCCACATTCTTGTCAACATTTTGGCCTCCTGAGTTCTGACAATATTCTCTTAGCAAGTTCTACTTAATGCATTTTAGAATCTCTATAGCCCACCTTTCCAAGCATTTCCAAACTTCTTTTGAAAACCAGATCCAATGGTTTCTGAACCATAAAGTTGGGTACAATCACAGCAACTAATCCACTCTTGTTACTAAAGCATGAATTAGTCAGCTTTCCTTTCATTGGAACCAAATACCCAGACATTCAGAACTTAAAAGAGGAGAGGTTTATTCAGCTTACGGGGGATTTAAACTTTGGTCTACTGTATCCAAGTCAAGAGGGTCATGCAAGAGGGGCATACTGTAACAAAATTATGGTACTTAATTCATAATGGCCAGGAAGCACAGCAGGGGAACAGTGTCAGTGAGGACGGAGTAAGGGACTAGACACAGATCTCAGGGTCTCATCTACATGATGCAAACACATATACTAAGATGTGTGCTTTACTGATACCCTACCAAGTCCCAAGCCAAACAAACTGACAACTAAGCTTAAACATAACATATTCAAAGCCTAAAAGATTAGTGTGTTGAAAGTTTCTCCAACAGATTAATGTATTGCTTTTGAGAGCTTCATTCAAGGTTTTTGCCCATGAATAAAACAAAGATGTATTATTTGCCTGAATAAGAAACGAATGGCACATAAGTTAATTTCCAACAGAGTACCTGCTACCATTTGAAATGTCATGAACTTCAGCTTTTTTGTTGACATTCCTGTAAGCATCTTGATCTTATGAAATGTAACCAAAATCACCCATCAAGATGTTTGTATTGTCTTCTAGGCCTTCTCCTGTCCACATTTCCAAATGTTTTCAAATTCATTCTGCAAATAATTCCAAAGTCTTCTGACCTACATGGTGAAATACAAGTATAGTAACAACCCTACTCCTGGTACCAATTATTTGTGTTGTCAACTGTTTTACTGTTGGAACAAAATGCTTGACACATATTTTGTAGTAGAAAGGGTTACTTTGGCTCATGTTTTTCATGGTCATCTAGCACCGAGGCAGACGTGGCATGTCAGCAGTGTGTGTCAAAGGAAAGCTGCTAAGCCCATAGTAGCCAGGAAGCAGAGATCAGAAAAATAGTTACAGAGAAAGGGGTGAGAATTGTATGCAGTCCTGAAGATCAGTCCTTTTATGACCATTTTTTCCAAATAGAATCCATCTCTTAAGAGCCCACTCATCTATGAAGTTCTGCACCCTAACAAATCAATTAATTTCTAGCAGTCTCTTTAACCATTTATGTTGAAAGTCAAGGTTGAACTACATATCTCTTTCATTAGAATAAGTTGCACAAGTATTTTTCTCAAACCTCTGAATGTTAGAATTCAGGAAACTTTCCTGCTCAGACTTTGAACTCTGATGAGAGAGAGGGAGAGAGAGCGAGAGAGAGAGAGAGAGAGAGAGAGAGAGAGAGAGAGAGAGAGAGAGAAGACAGAGACAGAGACAGAGACAGAGAGAGAGACTTTTTCTAGGACCTTCACTTATTTAGTACAGTGCAAATAACTGTCTTCATTTTATCTTGGCTCACTGTTCACATAGTTGACCATAGTATTTTGAAATGACACTCAATATAGGGCATATATTTACTTAAAATCTTTTATTCAAAATAGTTTATGGTAACTGAATGTAAAGTTATACACATATAGTTTGTCATTTTGGCTTTGAAAACAAAAATCAATGGTGAATTTCTTTGTTCATATATGAATTCTAAATATAATCTAACACCAAATCACTGAATACCCTTGAAAAAGTCACTTAAGAGAACTCGGTATAAATGTCTTCAATGGTAACAGGAGAAGAGCTCCTTTAGTTATAAAAGTTTATCATCTAGAGGCAAATTGTGTGCTACTGTTTGCCTTCTCTAGTCACTTGGTATTGTTTCATATTTGCTTCCAATTCAGACGTTTGCTGTGATAAATCTAAATAATTAATGTTTCAGTTCAACTTGAGAAGAATACATTTTAGATAGAAGTTAACCACTTTCTGAAAAATAAAAATAAATCATTTTGATAACTATTTGTATTATCTATAATCATTTACATATGTGATAGTGGAAAATGCATGTGGTTTATTAACTGTCAGTAAATCCAGTAATAGCAAAACTTTAAATAAATTTTTTATAATATGACCATTATGAGTGTGCTGAGCAGAAGATGTTGCTTGAAGGCAAATTATAGCATTTTAAGCTTCATATTGTCTTAATATATTGTGAAATGAAGGAATATTACATATTAAACTTCTATTACAATGATGGCTTCCTGCTTCTTTCTGAATCACATTTAGATTATAACTGAAACCGAAGTTAATAAAAGATAAATCTCTGTTGCTCTAAAGTGCCTACTGATGTATACTTAGTACTAATGAAAAAAGTTTAAGTAGAATGTGTAAACTACAAACTATTTACCAGCAATAAAAAATTTGAATATTTTTACATTTGAAAATACAAGAGAAAATAAAAACAGCTGGAATTTACTCAACTGTAATCCTATGTAATTTCAAATATCAAATTTTGACATGGGATAATATTGCTAACAATTTTTATTCTATGAAATTTTAGCTTGGTTTTGAATTTGAAGATGACATGTTGACCTGATCTCAAGTTAAAGACCTATTACTATTTTAAGAATTTTGAAGATATTTAACAAAGAATGTTATTATTACACACTAATTCCATAGCTTTTAATGAGTATTACATTTTCAAAATGTGGATAAAAATAAACAACAGGAAGAATAAAAATGTTACAATTTTAAGTGCATTACATTATAATTCTAATTTAGCTTTCTGTATTTATTTAAAATAATTTTGTGTGTGTGTATTGAAAGCTTCAAGCTTTTTTTTTTCTTCCTTATCTCAATTGTTCTGCTGGTATACTGAAAGTCAAGAATGCCTACTCAGAGTTTCATTATGAAACAGTGATAGATCCTAATAAGGAAAACAAGAAAAGGTGAAAATTCTGAAATATGCAGTATATTTATACCTCAGACAACACTAATTTACATTCTACTAAATTATTTGTATATTAGCATTATAAAAAGTATTCAGCGAGCATTCTTAAAATGTTTGAGAAATAGCTACATGTATTTTATAATTCTATGAGAGTTCTACATTTACTATTTAGTCTAAAGTCTATATGTGTCTATTATATATGCAGAACTTGTAAAAAATATTGACAGCTTGAAAACTCTACTTTTGGGTTAATAAATAGATTAATTATTGTTGAATTATATAGTGATACTGTTTACACAAAATGGTATACTAGAGTTGAAAAAGACTATTCAGTTTTTGGAATATGTATATCACATAAACATAATAAGGAAGTAAAAGATAATAGGAAATAGGAAGACAGATCTTTTGTAAAAGGGGAGGGAACCAACGATGGAGTGAGGGGGAAGGAGGGAAAAGAACATGGATGAAGAAGAAAATTAAGATGTGTACATGTACCAATGCCCTACAATGAATGCAATCATTTACTGCAAATATGTGCTAATAAACATATAAAAGAAAAAAACAGAAAACAATTCCCAGTAACATTAAAAAACTGTGTCAGGAATGCTTTATAAGTTTGTTATTATGGATAATAAAAAACTGTAACAAGGAACTCAGATGTGTTTCCTTTTACACAAAGAAGTGATAAATGTTTTCAGAAATGTACCTTTCTTGATTTAAACATTACACAATGTACTGAATTATCATATAGTATCCCATTTTAATTTATAATTTTTGTTCACGTTTATCAGTTCAAATAGATTTTAAAAATTACTATGTACTTCTATTTATGGTATATCCTTGAAATTAAGACAGAAAATGAGAAAGAGACAGAGACAGAGACAGAAAGACAGAGATAGAGACAGAGACAGAGAGAGAGTAATAATAGTGACTGCCAAGGACTAGTGAGGGAACGAAGAAAAAGTGAAGTGAGTGCGACTATCACGGGATTGTTCCTCGTCACTGTGGTGATGAAAGCGTCGTGTGTATCAACCATATCAATGTTAAGCTACATTGTCATTTTTTTCACAGATAACTAGAATTCAAACTTTAATCAGGTAAAATAGGGCATTTCTAAGATTAAAATTTGTAAGACTTACACTGTAAAAAATAAAATAATAAAATGCAACTTTAAAAGTTCAGAAATGAGGCTAATACAGATTGATCTACAAAAATTTCTTCTGTTCAAATGAATTATATATTAGAAACACAGAAAAGAAACAGTTACGATTCATTATGCATTTTTAACAGAAAAGTTTCACTGAAATGTTGATGCATCTAAATGATATATTCAGCACCATTTGTGCACTGCAGGGGGAAGAGAATAAGGTCCAGGAAGTAAGCCCTGCCTGGGCACCAGCACCATGCATGGGCTGCCACCAGAGTGGCAACAGCCAGACCCAAGCCTTTCCCTGTGAGTCAGTGCCACCGGTGGGCTGCAGGGGAAGAGAACAAGGCCCCACCAGGAAGCGAGACCTCCTTGCAAACCAGTCCATGCGCGGGCTGCCACCGGAGTGGGGATAGCTAGACCCCAGCCCATTCTGGAACACAAGTTGGCAAACAAGAAGTACCAAGCCTCACCACCACCACCACCCAGTAAGCAACTGACTAATCTGGAGAAACACAGGCTGTGATGATAGCTATTGAGGTGAAATGCAATGGAACGCTTGTCGTGCTTTTGTGTTTCACTGACCTAGCAGGTCTAGGGCAAGTGGTCTGATCATATGTTCAGAGGAGAGCTGTACAAGTGTGGCATCTAGGGGGGATCTCCCTCTGAGGGTGGTAGCCATTGTTGATTCTCTACTGTCTTGTTTTGAAGTCCTTTATCATTTTCATTGCTTTGCTGGGTTGGGTTTTATTCTCTTTTGTTTGGTTTGATTATGTTAAATCTGATGGCACGAGCTGCTATTTTAAAGATAAGAAGCTATATTATGGTAGACATTTTGGATTTACTATTGTCTTGTTTTGAAGTCCTTTATTGCATTTATTATTTTGTTTTTATTGATTCTACTCTGTTCTGTTCTGTTTGATTTTTACTATGTCCAAAGTTATCTGCAGCTGTTTTGAAGACAACAAAAGGCATTATGGTTACTATTGTTGATTTTGTAATGTTTTGAAGCTCTGTATCACTTACCCTGGTTTGTTTTGATTGGTTCTATTCTGTTTCATTTTCTGTGGTTTTATCCTCTTTAAAATAAAATTTAAAAATAAAAAAATAAATAAATGATATATTTGTAAACTATACTATAAAACATACGTAGGTACCCCAAATAAAAGATTGCGAATGCTGTATATGAGTTGACTTATCTTCATTCTTTTATGTACCTCAGTGACACAGTCTGTTGTGCCTAACATGAATGAGAATTAAGAATGACTATTGAAGAAATTGCAGTGCAGAAACTCTCCTGATTTTTAAAAAATCTTTATTAGTTATTTTATGTCCTACAATGTGCCCCAAATAATTAATTGAAAAAGGATACTTGTGGCTGTTTTCCACTGTCAGTTCTAAAAAATAATTAAAAGCAAAAATTTACTATATGTTTTATTATTTTACAGTGAGAATACTGTTGTTTATTTAATTAAATAAACTAAATGCAACCTACATGATTCTAACTGTCAGTACTTGATAGGAAGGGGATGTCTGCCTTGAAATTATGACACTACATGCACAATTAAATTGTACATCTTGTGACATGATACTCTACATAGAAGACCCACAAAACTCCATAGAAAGACTTCTGGATATCATAACCAAATTCAGTAAGGTAGCTGGATACAAAGTCAATACTCAGAAATCAGTCGCATTCGTATACACAAACAACAAACACACTGAGAGAGAAATAAGAGAAACCACACCCTTTACAATAGCACCCAAAAAAATGAAATAC
>RJWT010009117.1:0-25459 GCA_004365215.1 Cuniculus paca
TGTCTCTCTCTCTTTTGCCGCTCTTCTGCCCTATTTTACTCTTGCTGCTTGTGAGCTGCCATGAACAGATGCCCCCTCAGCCATGTTACCCTGCTTTGGAGTCAGTTGGATACGAACCGAAACCTCCAAACTGTAAGAAATAAACCTTTTCTTCCTAATTTTGGGTGTTGGGTATTTTGTCTAAGCAACGAAAGAAAAGTAACCAAGACAGAATTTGGTACCAGAGGAGTGAGGCCATTGCTGTGACTGTACCCGACCTTATGGTTCAAGAGCCTTTGGGAATGGCTTGTGGGAAGAGTTTGGAAAGGTTTGAAGATGTCACCTGTATGCATAGAGCTGGAACAGCTTAGGCTGTTCTGTAGGGGAGATTCTGGTCATAGCTCAGGAAACCAAAAGGCGGATAGAAAGCCTGCCAGTTTAGACCAGGCTCAGGAGGTTTCTGCTGGGAAGAAAGACTGCATTGGCTGTTGGACTCCACACAATGTGTGTTATGGCTTGGCAGAAAGTTTGTCTGCATTTTGCTCATGTCCAGAGACTTTACCTGAGACTGAGATTAAGGGCATTGGACTGATTAATCTGGTAAAAGGAATTTCAAGGCAGTCAAATGTTGAGGCAGTGGCATGGCTTTTGTTGGCAGTTTTTAGCCAGATTTATGTTGTGAATCAAGAATAAACAGTCAGCATGGTGATGCAAAATGTTGTGAGTTTGGCCAGAAAGCTGTGGACTGTAAAGATAGAGCTGAGACCTGGATTGCTGGAAGGAACAGAAGAATAAAAAAGATGGCCTGGGGACATCCCAGAAAGAAGCAGGACTCCACCCTTTGCAACCTCAAAACTGCAAAAGTGAAAGTGAAAGAGTTTCCTTGGAGGAGAAAGCTGCAGAGCTCCATGCTCCAAATGGTGGCAGAGGCCACACAAGGTTCCAGAATGGTGGCAACATAGAAAATCCAGGCACTCAACCCCTACAGCCAAGAGAGAGGAAAGCCTGGCTACTGCTCCAGCTGGCAGCACACCTTGGCAGCATCCACATGGTACTGGTTTTAGGTGCTTGGAGAATGCATGAGTTCTGAGGTTCAAAAAGCTTCCACCCCAATTCCAGAGGGCCTGGGAGGCCAGGCAGTGTACCCCTGAGAGGGCAATGTGTGAAGTGGTGAGTGTGAATCCAAAAGTGCGGTTGAGGACCCAGAAGTTTGAAAATGCCAGGAGCATGGATCATCTAAGGAAAGTTGCAAGGATTGAGCAACATGGGCCTAAGAGAGAAGTTGTGGGAGCTAAAACCCCTGGAAGTGCCATGGGGGTGGAGTCACTGAAGCCTTTTAGAGCTTGCAACCAGATTGCTTCAGATGTTGAGCATGGAACTCCAGGATTTAATGTTTGCCCTGCTGGATTTTGGACTTCCTTTGTTCCCATTCCTTTGTATACCCCTGTTGGTGCCCTTTGGAATGGTAACATCTATCTTGTGCCATTGAATGTTGGAAGTGTTTAACTTTGTTTTCATTTGTACAGGGGTTTACAGCTCAGTTTGCCTTAGATCTCAGAGGAGACTTGGGACTTGGACTTTTCAGCAATGCTGAAACTATTAGGACTTTGGTAACTCTTGGAGATGGACTAAATGTCTTTTGTGCAAAGGATGTACATGAGTCTTTTGTGGGGCCAGGGGTGGAGTGTTATGGTTTGTATATTGGTGGCCCCCCACAAGCCTCATGTAGTCATGGAAGTGGCTGAATCTGGCATTTGTGATTGATTCATTGCCTAACGCTGGGTTTAGTGCTGGGTTTAATGCTGGGATTAGCACTGGGATTAGGGCTGGGATTAGTGCTGGGATTATCAGTGTGAGTGCTGTACCCATTTGGGGGTGGAGCCTGCATACTATATAAAGGAGGGAACAAGGTGTGTTCTCTGTCTCTCTTTTGCCGCTCTTCTGCCCTATTTTACTCTTGCTGCTTGTGAGCTGCCATGAACAGATGCCCCCTCAGCCACATCACCCTGCTTTGGAGCCAGTTGGATATGAACTGAAACCTCCAAACTGTAAGAAATAAACCTTTCCTTCCCTAATTTTGGGTGTTGGGTATTTTGTCTCAGCAACAAAAGAAAAGTAACCAAGACAATGTTAAAGTAATGCTTCAAGCCAAATCTTCTGTGGTCATTTTAACAAGCATACGATTGTAGAGACACTCCCTAATCCGAGTCCACACACAAAAAAGGTAAATATGGGAATCAATAGTACAGCAAGCATTTCCATATACATTCATTGTTCTTGAGAATGGGTTTGTCACATGTTTTATAACTGATGATATCAATACACCTCTGGGATCAATATTGATAATATTAGTGCACTTCTCTCCCTTTTGTGTATACAACTAGAAGTGTCCTTGCACCTTCTAGAGTTTCTTTATACCCCAAGTCTATATTCAGGCACCAGAATATCACACCCAGTGCAGTTCTCAATATTCTTGGGGTGAAAGACAGTGGAAGATGAAGAAATGAAGACAAGAGTCAAAATACAGAAAGCTGAGGTCAGATAGAACTCTCTGTGGATGGGTGAAAAGAAACTGCCCAATACCTGTAGTGTATTTATTTATACACTATGTAGGCTATTGTTAGTTGAAATCCCTCTGCCTAGCAAGTTGATTGCTTAGCTTTCTCAGGGTGCCTCATGTTTTTGGAGTTGGAACAACTTGTTCACATGACTTGCCTTGAGCACTCTGCACATGTGATCTCCAGCTTCAGACACTCTGCACACACATGTAAATTAGGAAATAACTGGGAATGGAGTTTAATACACAAGTTAAAAAGTCATATGGTCTAGAATAAATGCATGTTTGTTGAATAGACATGGTGTCAGCATGAATATAAACATTACCTATCATAAGCATGAGCCGTTAATAACAATATGACTAAAATAGGGAAAGGGAATATAGAAATGGAGGGAGGTGAGTGAGAAGAGGAAGGAAATTAAAAAATAAAAATCTTTGTTAAGTACATGTAACTACTCCCCAAGATGAAAGTAAACTTTATGTATTACAAACATTTGTTAATAAAAGAAAAACAAAAATTAAAAATGAATATAAGAGTGTTTGATTCCTTTGAATATTTATCTTCCAGGAATGATAGTGTATTTTCACTTATTTCTATTTTTTATATAATTATTTATATAATCCTGTTGGTATTGTATTTGTTTACAACCTTGAAATAAGTAAATATTGTGTTATAAAACCTTAGAAGTTACAGAATGAAACTTACCTGGAGGTTTATTATTCCTTATTTATTGCTCCCTGGTGAAGGGGCAACAACACAAAACAGCAAAACAAGGTGATTAAAATGTATCTATCAGTTTCATTTTTCTAAAAAGTTAATGTAAACTCAGTGGCTTGAAGCAATACAAGTTTGTTATCTTGTAGTTTTGGAAGAAAGCCAGAATGGGTCTCTCAGTGCTAAAATTAATGTGTCAATAAGATATCAACCCTAAGAGTGCCTCTTAAGGATATATGGGAGATTTCATTTTTCCTCTTTCTGAGCTTTGAAAAGCTGCTTATAATCTTGTTGTATGGCTCCTTGTGGTTTGGCTCCACGGTCAGCAGGCACATCACTCTGACCACTGTGAACTGCAGATAGTGTTCTGCAGTGCTCCTACACTCCTTTCTTCACTTCAACTGCGCTTTTTGTTGAAATTGATGCTACAATGTATCCTCATCTTAAGATTCTTAAATTAATTACATCTACTAAGTTTCTTGATGTATGAGGTATTAAATTCACAGATTAGAGTGTCGACCTTTAGGGAGGCCATTTTTCTGCCTACCACCATGTATTAAGCTATCTCGATGGATACGAAATACACATCTATCATACTTTTAAAACTCTACCTTTCCACCTGCTAGCTGCAAGCATTAATAGAGTCTGTGAACCATAGTGCAGATATTATTTAGATGCTGGTATTTACTACAGAGAATTATTTACAAGCATGATCTAAATGATATTATTTTTCTCATTTATGCAAGATATAAAATCTTATTGGAAATCATATCTCAAAAATAAAATAAATAATGATAGAGTAAAAATAAAGATAAGCAAAATGCTTTTTGGGAAAAAATGTGAAACATCTCAATTGCAATGGATGAAAAGAGTCCAAAAAAAGAAATGTTTTGTCCATGATTGCACAGTTGATCAATGACCAAGTAGGAATAAGAGCCAGGGCTCATTTATATTTTTGATGTCCCAGATAGTGACCTTAAAAATAGCTAAACTTAGAAGCTTCCAAAAGAGAAATAGAAAATATGTCTATATCATGTGCTTCTAAGTTGCTTTTCACTTGTTTCTAGGTTATTTTGAATATTTCTGTATATTATGCACAGCTGTCATTCTTAAAAAATAGATAAGTATTTGTGAGATATCATGATCCTTGCTGTTTAATACAATAAAATGATGGATGTAATTTTATTTTAAACAACAGTTTCTCCAACTTCGTAGGAATTAAATGACTTTTTTAAGTCACATGGTTTCTACTTAAGATGTTTATTTCAGATACTGTTTTGGAGAAATGTAATGGTCCACTTTTGAATTTCTATTGTGAAATGATTATAATTTAAATGCTTTCTGGCCTCTTATTCTTCAAAGAGGCAAGGTCCAAAGATAAACAATTTGAGCTATATGGAATTGACCTGTGATGTTTTGAGATACAAGATACTTTTAAGTCCTGTTTCATTCGCATTTATAATCTCTGAATGCATTTGATGTTCTGTTTTTATTTCAGATCAACCTCCCAATTTAAATTGACAGAGATAAAGTAAGCTTATAATTTAGAATTTTGTGGTTATTGGATTTGTTCCTCTTCTATGTGAAAGTATGACTCTAAGAACTCTGTGATGCCAAAAAGAAAAAAAAAGCCTCAGCAGAGGAAGACAACCAGTTATTCTGTCACTTCATAATGGCAGCTTTTTATCCTCCGACCCGAGGTCAATTGCATTGTCTTTGGTGAAAGATAGAGAACTATTGCTAAGAAGGATTTTACTGGGCAGCAATTGTGAATCTATTTCCTCTGATGAAATGTCAATAGCGTTCTAGGACAAAATGTAGTTTTTCTAGAAACAAAGGTGAAATTGGCTTCAAAATGTACTCCACAAATCAATCCCTTTCAATAGAAAACATTCGAGAAGAAAAAAAATTAACCAGTAATCCAATATATTGTTATGTTTCCATCTTCTTATTTTAATTCATCAAACATAGTACATTTTCTCCAGAAAACCAATTTAGGGAAGCATTTTAATGGTTTTGAAGTCATAAAACTTGTAGTAAAACATCAGCTCCTGTGAACCTAGAAATCCTTGAAAACTAACAAGAGATAAGAGGCTCTGAAAGAACAGACTTGCAGGACAGGTGTGGTATGTGCTATTTTAAAAGATTAAGAAGACTATTAAGACATACTTACGTATTCAAAATAGAATGTCCCTACTACATATGATATTCTAGCATTGTATTTTAAAACATGAATGTATCATTTATAGAAAAATCATGGTGTCTTTCAAAATTTTTGTCAACATCATTAAATTTTACAAAAGCATTTTTGTTCATTTTTTTTGAGTCAGGAGCTTGCTATATTGCCCAGAATGACCTTAAACTCTTGAACTCAAGAAATCCTCAGCTTTAGTTTCCCAAGAACACTGAGCCACATCTCCAGTCCTCTTTCCTTTTTTAAAAACATACTGCTTTTTTACTCAAAATAATAAATATGTAAGACACAAATATCAATTTTTCTTAGAAACATATTAACCTCCTTATATATTTGTTTATATGTAGCATTTATGTGTATTTCATTTCTGAAAATTTATTTGCAATGTACGTAAACATATACTACAAGGTGTAACACATATGTTCCTAAATGCATAGCTATATTTATATAAAACACAACATGGTTTTCAAGTGGAAATATAGTAAAGTGTGAGGGAAAGGATGCAAGCAAAGACAAACAGAAATACAATAGATACAAATAAGCCTGGGTCATCCCTATGCAGAAGGACAGAATCCAGGGATCAAGAAGATCTCAGATGATCTCTACGCGCTGGTCAACAAAGTGGTAGAGTTAGTAGGACTGAGCAGCTGCACTGTGAGTAATCTTCCCACAGAACACAGTCACCAAGATGACCCACCTGAAACAGAGAGTTTGCAGATCAGTTCAGGTTTTAATGGTTGGTAAGTCTCTAGTTGCTGGGACTTCTGAATAGCTGAAGCCTTTTGAAGGTCCATCTACTCAGCCCACTGCCCTGTAAAAATCTGCTCTGTAAAAACATCTAGAAGTAGATCTTGTGACACCATGGAGTGATTAGAGATAAAAGATTATATCCACAACGGTCACCCCTTGGACCTGGCAGGAACAATTCGATGGTGAGTCTACCTTCAATGTCACTTGAATCCGCCATTAATGTCAACAGAGATAAGATACATGGAGCACGCTCAGTTTGATATTTTGAGGATGAGAAATCAATTTCATATGTGTGTTATTCGACTTTTCTTTAAGGAAAAATAATGTTCAATACTTTCACCAGTGTCTGGCTTACCAAAAGTGGAAGAGGATAATAAAGACTGATCCAAGATTTCTGCTCCAATATAAAAGAACTGCTTCAGGTTTATAAAATAGAATTGTGATTGAGCAGGAAATTAATCTCTCATCCACACCTGCCTGAAGAAAATCTTTAATGTTCCTTTTTTGCTTCCCTTCCAGGATAACATGTGCACCACAGAGGAGTGTGTTGTTAATCTGTCCTATTTGCTTTCAGAAACTGTTCCAAAATATATGTTCTAAAAGTGAAAGCCCAATGGACCTCTTACGGAAAGCACAGCAACAGAAATCTCACATGGCAGCTTCTATTAACTCTATCTGCCTCTGTCCATGCTCATTGTGAATCAAATAGTCAGATACTTTAAGCCGCAGAATAATTACCCCTCATCCCACTCAGGTCATGTGTATATTGGTCTCTAGTATTACTTCTAGCTATATACCTCTACCCAAAAACCTGAAGTGTTATATCCTTAGAAAGACTTGTGACAAAATCATAGAAAATGTCTAGGTTAACAAATTACAGGTTAGCAATCTGAGTCTCACACCCCAAAAACTGACAGGAAAGGATTAATATAGCAGTGTGAGTTAAATATGAGTCACTGGACATGAGTTCCTGTCATAGCTTGTAACAGATATTTTCCTTAGCCTGAGTAGAAATTCTTACCTACTATCATTATCTCAATAATTCAGGTTGAATAAGAGACATTTTCTGAAAAAGAAAATAAATGTGGTAAGATCTTTGCACCTATAATCATTTCAATGCAAAAATGTGTTTTATTTTGTCCTTTCAGGAGACGATCTATCTTGTCTCAGGCAGGACAACGCATCTCAACTCTTACCATCAAAGGGAAAGAAACACAGTCATGGCAATGGGAAATCCATGTATGCACATTGGAAAGGACTATATCTCGGTATTCCTGGATATAATAGAGGCTCGTTTCACTCATATTCCTAGTGAGTCACTAACAAAATATCTGTGTTTCTTCTTCATTTATGTTAGACTTCATTGCTCTAGGAGTCGTTGTTGCAAAGAGAAGACTATTCCCCAGAAAAGGAATTCCCTTGAATTGCTAAGGTGAAACTGCCTCGTGGCTCTTGTCATCAAATTAACGCGCATTGAAGGGGGTTACCGTGTTTATTGGGTAGATTTATCCTTTCAAGGAGAAATTGGTTTGTTACTGTGAAAAGGAAGAAAAAAGTACTGTGGGAAAAGGCTATCTTGTCAGTTGTACCTCATGTCATAAAACTGATATAAAATTAAGCATTCATTAAAGTATTGCATATAACCCATCAAGAAACTTTGAACTTGTTAAGGTTTTAGGTCTCTATTTTGGTCATACTTAATGAATAGGTAATTTTCATTTTTATAATCAAAAAGTTAATTACTTTTCAAATTAGTCAATATTGTTTTAATGTCTTTCAGGGGCTATGTCTAATTTGCTACATGAGATAAATTTAAGGCATCTGATATTTTAATCTTCTGTTATAGATTCTATCTAATAGTGATATTTTATAGAATAACTTTAAAGTATCATTGATAATATTTTGATGATAGTGTAACTCCAGTGTTCTTAAGGTCAAACTGATATAGTATGGTATCATATAAAGTAAATATGCTGAAATAACTTATTTAATAATACTTTAATGTTTGTACTCCACTAGGTGGGTCATTAAAAGTATTGCGTTTGTGATTCATAAAACAGTGAAATGGGAATTGGCTGAAAAAATATCAGAGAATGCCGTTGAAGTCATATATACAACTAAAAATAAAACAGGAGAGGCAGAGTTGAGCTACACTTCTAATATCAAGGACAAAAATGACAGAGGCAGCTTTTACTTTTATTACAGTGAAATGTCTATACATGAACAATGAGTAATGATGACAAGTGTCCTGGCTAATACTAGGCTGCTTACTGAGTTCATTAAATGTATTCAGCTAATGAAACTGAGGTCACAAGATCAACCCCCCTGTGGTCTTTATGTTTTCCCACTGCCAGCACATGAAATCACTTAGAGAATTCAGACTGGAACATATAGACATTCAATCTAGTTAGGCATCTTAATTAGGTCAGTCCCCTGCCATCGGAAACTAGCAACTCTTTGAGACCATTTTGTACAAAAGCTTTTTAGAAAGAGTTTGTTTCATTATCTTCCATTCAAATAACTACTTTCTTCTAATTTATATTTTAGTATGCTAATCTGAATACCAGATTACATCATTAATAGGAATGATGTGATCACATGATCTTGTAATTTAAGCAACAAATGTATCCTATTATTTTCTACTTTGATTAAATTTCCATTTGTCCACAGACAGTGAAAAATGAGACAGATGAAATGATATTTGGGATCTTGAATTATGCAGTTATATTTCTCAATTATTGATAATTCCTCTTGTGTTAATACAGAGGGCTTAAATATTGTGGCATGCTTAAAGACTACATAGCATGGCTAAATATTTCTCATGTGATATATAGATACTAAATAACAATGTAATACAAGTGCATATTTAAAAAACCATGGACTCCTGCTGATAAGTAACAAATTTGTGCAATGCAGGCAAAAGTTAATAAGAAAACAAAAGCTCAGTGAAATCACATTCTACAAAACAATTCTATCTCAAAATCATAGCTGTGTTGATAATTAAAAACATGTCCTAAATTAATTTACCTAAAATAATACAAAATGAATTTGATTTGGAAAATGTATAAAGATTTATTGACAAAAAGTACCCTTTTTCTTGGAAAAAAGCATTGAAAGCCCAAAATTATATTTGTATGATGTCAATTTGCAATTTTTACTGATAAATATAAAATTTTAAATTTTCATTATTTTCTCAACAGGGACATAGGAAAAAGGAAATAAACTACAGGATTACAATTGCATTCTACTACTTTGAGAAATATAAAAATAAAACACCTATAGATTATTTCATGTTTATTTTTTAACATATTTATGCTCCAATAAATTTTAGTAGTAAAAGTTCAAACCTAAAATACCCAAAATCTTGATACGTGTGATGGGTTTATTTATATTTAAAACCTTGGTAATGGTAAAACACCCTGTATAGCCTATGCAGTATAGTAGAGGCAGCAAAAGGAAGGATTAATGCATGTAGTAATAGATAAAGAAAAGAAGCATAAGGAGTGTTTAACATAATGGTTTCTGATGTAAGTCTGCCAGAGTTTGACTTCTGATTTGATCATTTGCCAGTCAAATAGTGTCAATTTTTTCTATTTCCTACTTTTAAATCCCTTTTTATATGAATATATATGGAAAGTGTAGAAAAGTCTTTGAGACACAGTCTTGTTATATGTCTAGTTTGCATGCATTTGCTTCTTATCATCATGATGATTTTTATCTTTATATTAAAAATGTTTACAGCCATTTTCTGTTTTTTAAAGGAGGATCTGGGAGTTTATTTATTATTTATTTATTTATTTTATTTTATTTTATTTTTTTTGCGGCACCGGGGATTGAACTCACAACCTCGCACTTGCCAGGCAGGCGCTTAGGCTGCTGAGCTAAATCCCCAGCCCTCAACCATTTTTCTAAAACATTTATGAACCAGGCATGGTGGGGCAGGCCTGTAGTCCCAGCACTTGGGAGACTGAGGCCGAAGGATTGCTGTGAGTTCAAGGTACCCTGGACTAAATAGTAAGTTCAAGATTTGAACTACATAGTGAGATCCTTTCTCAAAGAGAGAGAGAGAGAGAATTTATATAGACAACTTCTAATGGAAAGAGTCTCACAGATGAGTTGTTAAAACCTAAAAAAAAAAAATCCTATTAGGCAGAAGCAATGAAAAGTTGATGAATGTTAACTATATAAGTGAGAAAAAGAACATTGGTGAAAGGTAAAGATTTAAGTTTCAAGTGGATATTTACTTACTGCCATGGGTATGTTTCAAAATCATCCCCCAACTTTTTTTGTATTGAAGGCTTGGTTGTCAGTTGATGTGCTTCTGTTAGACTTTAATTATTATGTTTGATTTTGAAGTATGTTTGAGATGCACGTTAATTATTCATCTTAGAAAAATGGTATATACAGCGATTCTATCTGGATTATTTTTGATTCCCTTTTGCTCCTTTCCCTGGCCCTCTTCTCTGTCTCCTCTTCCAGGTCCTCTTCCCATCTCCACAAAGTCTAACCTTCTGTTTCCTACCATCTGTCCTTTACTTTGCTTTTTAAATTATTTTTATTTAGAGTATCTTATATTAAATAAATAATGTGATATTTAGTGCCCTGTTTCTGATTTATTTCATTAAGTATTAGATCTTTAAAATCCATCCATTTCCTTATGAATGACTCAAATTTATTTTTCTTTGTGACTGAGTATTGCTTCATTGTGTATATGTGCTACATTTTTCTTTTTTCATTAATTTGTTGATAGTCATACAGTGTGCTTCCCTAATTTAATTTTTGGGAGTTGGAGTTGCACTGCTATAAACATGACTAAGCTTTTGAAAGATGGTTGGATTACGAGGGTGTTAATCTTATTAATAGGTTAATTCTAATTAAGGCAACTGTCAGGAGGTCCTAGTTGGAAGAAGTGGGTCACTGGAAGCATAACTGACAAAGCATATAGCTTGTTACTGACTCTTTCCCCCACCTCCACTTTTCTTCTTCCATGAAGTAAGTTCCTTTTTTTCTGTGGCACTCTCGCCTTCAAGATGGTTCCCTTACCACAGACTCATAGCAATGAGTTAGTTAACCATGGACTGAAACCTTTAAATCCATGAGCCAAACTAAATCTCTTATCCTTTAAGTTGATTTTCTTAGATAATATGTCACAGAGAGGTAAAGTATATTAGCAAACTTACACATGCACATAGCATTCAATATATAGTTACTTGCAAACACGTGAACACATATATGCATATTTAACAATATATAAAACACATATGCTAATCTAATAAGGCAATGTATACTGAAATACATAAATGTACATTTTTAATATATGAAATAATGTGAATTTTACTTTTCTTCGAAGCCTAAGAAATAGAGAAATTTGGCTACAATAGATTTTTTCAGTTCTGCAATCCTACTCTTACAAATTCGAACTGAAAGAACTTTCTCATTTCTCAGAAGAATATTTACATTTGCTTAGAGAAGAACAGGTGAGAAAGGAAAAAAATTCTTTTGACATTGACACCTTAACACAGATAAGAAATGAAAATGGTCTACAGCACCACTAGAAGTTTTCCAGTGTACATTTATGCAAAACACAATTGTCCTCCATCCTTTATTCCTCTTCTGATTTACAATAAATTCTTGGAGAGAACTTTCTAGCTGTGGACAATTCTATGAATCTACATTTTTCAGTACTCAAATCATGCTTTTAAATTCATCTCCTTTCAATTGCATTTTTATCTTCATAATCATTATAATATCGAGAACATATGAGCATAACTTGGCAAGTGGAAAGTCATTCCAGGATGATAACTCTGTAGCTACATGATTTCATTCTCAGTGTGGTGCAACTATCTTAAGTTTCTGTAATGCAAATTTTAAAGATTCAGGAAGTTATTTTTTCTTTTCTGTACACCAGTTAATATTAAACTGGCCCAGTTTTTTTTTTTTTGTTGTTGTTGTTGTTGTTGTCACTGCCCTTGTGAACTTGGTCCTGTTTTTAGTGTTGTGTGTTTATTTTTGTAGGTAATTATGAAAATTTATTTTTTAAGATGTTATTAAAGGCTGAACAACTTATTGTGTTTTAAGGCCAATTTTACTCCTCATTTTAGTTCTAAAATCATTCTCGGATTTTTTTCTGAATAGATTTTAGCTTTACCACATGTGGCTTCATTTCTAAATGCTATTTACTTCATTTGCAAATAGCTTTCCTCTTTACATTTTCAATGCATGGAGTGCAAACCCATTATCAGGGCGAATGGAAGAGATAACTGCATAGTGAGGCTTTTTATAGAACTTCAAGTCTTCTTGTCTAAATGCAAGATTCTCAGGAAACTTCTCTTTTATATTATGCATGAGAAAACTATCAACAATTCCTTCAGACAGAAAGACTGATAGACATACAAACAAAAGGTAGACTGATCCCCACAAGATTTTCCTGACCTATATATGTTTTATAAAATTTACTATTTTAGCATTTAAAGATTGCTGAGTATAATATTCTTCATTCTTTTGACAATTATATTATCAGAAGTTCCCTATTGATTATTCTTGTTTATTTAACAAGCCATGGGTTAGGATATGAAATACAAATTTAAGAATTTTCTTTAGCATTCTGTGAGACAATACCACAGACCAAAATTAAAAGTACAGAATTGAAAATGATGAAGCACACTGAACTAAGTAAAATTGAGCCAATGGATGGGGAAAAAAGATAACACTATGATTAGAAAAGAAGTAACAAGTTGATGTAAACAAATGCTGCCTTACTGGTAACCTCAATAAATGCATAGGTTTAAAATATTTTGCTAAAGGAAAAAATTGATTTAAATAGTTCATCATTATTTCCATAAACACTAAAAATACAGAGACCTCAACAATAAAAATGTGGGGCGTTAGAGCTTAGTTGATTAGAAAGAACAAATGATGAAAGTGATATTCTAATATAATTACTATCCAAGTAAAACACTGAGAAAAATATATGTCAAAACTTTATACATTCATACATTTTCAAATAAGGAAGAAAAACCCTGCAAGTAATTCTCCAGGCAATTTACAACTATCTAGTTTTCCAAGGATAACAATTATTTCCGTTCTAGTACTATGCATTAGTTTTGTTTGTTTTTAGACTATTTATAGATGGAATCGAACAGTATATAACATTTTGTATTGGAATTTCTTTCTTCAATTTCTGCTTTTATTTTTTCTTACTTGTAATTTTCATGGATTCCTCCTCTTAGCACTTTTCTTTGTGTCTGTCTCTGTCTCTCTATTTCTGTCTCTCATTCCAATAAATTAGTCATTTATTTCTGTAAAGTAAGTCAGACACACAAGCTTAAATATTACATAATTTTCTTTATGAAAACCTGAGGTATAAATAACAAAATAAAATGTAAATAACAGGAAACAGAATTTTTTTTTTTTTGCAAAAAGGGATTGAAAACATGGTGTTGGAGGGAGTAAGGAGGGAAAAGAGGAAAGAGGATGAAAAAATAATGAAGATTTGTTCTGTACATATGCCAATCCCCATGATGAATGTAATCATTATGTGCCACAAAGATGTACCAACCAAAATAAAAATTAAAAAATCCATACAAACAAACACAACATATACTTATTGTCTTATAGTTTATGTGTGGGACAGGAATCTAGGTAACTGTAGCTGAGTTGTGCTATCTCTGGCTTCTCTAATAGTTAGAATCAATGTGTGAGCTCAGTTAGTGTTTGTCAAAGCTGGAAAGGGAAAGACTTGACTTCTCCTCAGGCAGTCTGCAGTGAATGGTAGACATGTTTCTTGCCTTGTGACTATCTTAATATGGAAATTTCCAGAATCACATATCTTTTCCCTTGTGCAAATGAGGGCATAGGAGTGAACACTCAAGAGAGAATGGAAGTCTCTTTTTCACTTGATCCTGAAGGTAAAATCCTATCACTTTTTGCGTACTCTATTGATTACAAACTAATCATCAGGTCCAGTCAGCACTCAAATGGAGGTGAGCATAGGATGTAAAACAAAGAATCACACTGCATGAAACTTTGGGGAGAGGTCTACCTACAAACCATAGCAGTGTATAACTATGTCAGTGTTACAGTTTATATATTCCAAAATACATAATTAGACTGAGTTTTTAGCTCTAGCAAAGGAATTTCAAGAAACATTCTTGTATATGTGTTTTGGTAAAGTATAATCGTATTCCTTCATAGTTTACACTTAATGTGGAATAACTGATTTACAAGGCATTCATATATCAGCTGTGTGTGTGTGTGTGTGTGTGTGTGTGTGTATGTGATAGGTTCACACTAGGTAGCCCTAGTCCAGACCGTCCTCAGCCTCCTGGGTACTGGGATTGTAGACATACACCACTGAGCTTGGTTTTATATGCCAGCTTCCTTAAATATGTCCAGTTACACAAAATCATTGAAAGATTTAAAATTTCGATCAGCAGTGTATACACATGTGAATTATTTACTATACTCTAGTGTCTTCTGTATTTCAGTTTGTTGTCTTATGTATCCTTAACAAATTCATATATTCAAAATATTAAAGACATTCCCTTTTATTATGACCTCTACTTTTGTTTAAAATTCACACTGTATTCCAGATTATATTGGAAGTTATTTTACATATTTTGAGTTTGCCAATCATAAATACACACATATTTGCATATATATTTGTCTATTTTTATAGATTTTATTTTTGCATTCTTATTTATATATTTTTAACAAGTTTTTATATTTTGTGCTTTCAATGTTTTTATGCATCTGGACATCCATTTGGTCTAGGAACATCTAGAAAATGATAATTCCCACTCCATTGCAGGAGCCACTATTGGTTGACTCTTTTTATTTCATTTTCTCTTTTGCTATTCTTCTCTTTTCTTTTTGGTTTTATCTTCTTTTCTGTCCCATTCTAAATTTCCATTCTTTTAGTGTTAACACTTTTGATTAATAAATATATTTTTTTTCAAAATTGTTCATTTATTTCTTTCCTTTTATTTCTTCTTCTGTATTTTTCCTTTACATCCAAAAATTAAAATAAGCTTGTCAATTTCCCTCAAATGCTATTCTTTGATTAATTTTCTTGATAATTTTCAGTAGATCTGATGTTCTGATGTTGTCTTTTTCTCTTGTAGTTCTACTTGGTGAAGATTATCATTTTAGTACCTTCTAATCCCTTTTATTTTCCTGCTCAGTTATTCTGACCAAAGGAGATCATGTGACTTTCCTCATCTTGATGGCAACCATTGCTGCTAAACAATAAGATTTATAGATTTTATCATTTTCAAACTATGTAACTTTGTCATTAGACAACATTTTTTAAGAAAAAGTTACTTTTAACTAGCTCATTTTCCATCAATGCGTGATACTTATGAGCTGACCTGACAGTACCCTCTAGACTTGGCATTGCTGTTAAGTGTTCAAAGCTAAATTTTGTGTTCTCTTTTTTATCATAAGCAATTACATATGTCACCATCAGAAAATGCCACTCTGAGCATTAGGGAACGGGCAAGAACATACGTTCCTCCTAATCTTGTCTGAAGTCAGAGGAAACATAACCAAGTTTTTCAGCACACACCACCAACCACATAGGGTTCGAATAAGGAAAACCCTTCTTTTCATTGATGAAAATGGGTGTTGGAATTTTGTCAGTCATAATTAACTTTTGTTGCGGTTTCCCTTCTTTGTAAATGACATATTAAACTTCGCAATTGCAGAATTTTACTTAGTACCTAACAACAAAGTTGTGTGTAAAACCCTCCCTGACAGTTGCCTATCATAAGGCTACATTGTATAACAGGTACTTTCTAATTTCCTCTGAAACGCTCTGCAGTTCCTTATGATGTTTGTTTTTCAATGTGATGACAATAAACTCATCTTTATCACTATTTTCCTATCTACCTTTGACTAGCAGATATTAAAGTTAACCAATGTAAAATCAAATCATGGGAAATAGTTCCAGTTCGGGTTCTTTCTGAAAGAAAAAAAATGTTGGAGTTAAGTGGTTTTGTAGTTAACTATAATTTTACAGATTGATTATATAACTTGGGCTGTTTATATTTTGTGCAATTTGAAAATATTTGCTTAACACTTGATTTTGTCAAAGATTTAAATGAATTAACTCTTAATAAAATATTTTTTGAAATGTTGGTATCGCTAAAAATATTAACATGTTGAGCAAATAAGGGTAGAGATTTCATCTGATTCTACTTATTTAATAAATGTACTTATCCTATCATGTTCATATTTCTAATGATATGCAATTATTCACCTTCAAATATCTACCAATTCATGTCCCTCTTATAGAGTATTTTAAACAAAGAAGGAAAATGCAACCGTTAAATGGCAAATAAAATGAAATATCTTTATAAAGCTCCTTTATAGGCATTATCTAATATATGCACACTCTCATATTCATTTTCTCTACACAAACAGTTTTCCTGGGATTTATGCGCATTATGCTATTTATGAACTTTAATGTGATTCCACATAATAAAAGTATTTGCATTTCAGCAGTGTCCTTCAGTAGGTTTTGTGCCAAGAAACACACATTGGTATGTAAATCTTACTGCCTCTTAGCAGTCTCCGGACAGGATATTTCATGACCTGGCGTTATTACTTGATGGTACTTAACTGTCTCAGATGCTATACATATAAAAATAAAAAGCTAGCAGTCTTTACCATAGATAGTATCTCTACATTTTCACTCTGCAGAATTAACATATAAATTTCTTTTATACATTTTTTAATCACACAATGAATACAGAACTCAGTCCTTGCCTTGTTCTCACTTGTTGAGTTATCGTTTCAATTGCCTCTTAACTCTCCTTCATAGATAAGAATTCTGGAGATTTATATATTAAATATAAGTTTGCTCTAATTTTTTATTTACTTTTGCACTGGATCAAAACTAGGTAAGTTGAATATCACTTTCCCAAACCAATAGCACCAATACTTTTAAAAAAATCTTATTTCCCTGTCTACAATTCTTGACATTATAATCATCTTTCTTTTTACTACTCATTTCCTTTACCTCCTGTGAGTAGGATTTTACTTTCCTCTTTGTCCTGTGGGTTTTTATTTGTATTCTGTCAAATCATCCCCTTTTACTGCCTCACTAATAACAGAACTCCTCAGTCCCTGTAATGCCTCCCTTCTCTTCCCTTGTAATGCTCCCCTAATTGATATTCACTGTTTGCTGGGTCTAAAACTACCTTTAGTGAACTGTGACTATGCAGCTCAGTTTCACACTTTCCAGAAATTTCAGGTTAAGATATTAAACTTTGTCATTAACCACTCTAACTATCTGCTGAAAAATCTTTGCTGATCTAACTAACACTCCAAGAGTACGCTGTTGGTTTCCTTCTAAATACATTCTTTCCCTGTATTCTCCACCATTATAGAAGACTATACTTCCACATTTCACCTCTCCCTTTACTCAGCTTATGTATTAAGCCTTCAAACCCTATTGACCCATGTCTCAAATATATCGGGCATGCATCTTCATGACTTCCCCAACAGTGAGCTGACAACTCCTAGTGCTTTTTATTGGTCTCCCAAAAACAGTAGAGAGAATTTCTGTTTCTAGTCTTAGAATCTGTTTGGCTGTTACCTCTCTCTAAAAGAAATTCTAGATTTCAATTTGTGCAGTTTTACTAGGCTTAATGTTAAATTCATTTAAAAAGGAAGTACATTTGTCTCAACAAAACTGAGTTCATCATGGTCCTATGGAATTTCTTTCTTTCTTTCTTTCTTTCTTTCTTTCTTTCTTTCTTTCTTTCTTTCTTTTTTTCTTTTTGCTTTATAAGTGAATGAGATATAATTCTCTCCCAAAGAGCTAATCTTCAATTACTATTACTTAGGAATTAAGGCTTCAATATATGAATTTTTGAAGCAATAAACATGTAATTTCTAAAACAGTTCCTCACTAATGAAATGACATGGAAATAACAAACAAATAAATAATTCTGTAACAGTGTAGGCTATGAGGAAAGATGCCACAACATACCAGAAACATAAAGATATGTCTGGAAGATATAAAGTGGATGACATATAATGAAATAGAAAACATAAGAAAACTGAGGGAGTTAGAGCTCAATACAAACTTAACACTGAAAAGTGTATTTCTTTAAAAATTATAGAAAAAATTCTGAGTATCAGAAAGCAGAAGAGTAGTTTAGGATCATGTAGAAATAAGAGAAATGATGAGTAGTGGGAATATAAAATAATCAGGCATTTCTGTGGCATATTGAATGACTGCAGGATTTTCTGTAGAATGATATCCACTGAGAAGAAGGAATAGTTTTATAAACAAAACTATTCAGACATTTTATTGCAAGGCAACTCTATTCTGGGCATTTTAAGAGAGAAAAAAGGCAGAGCAACACCACAGAAGATGCCATGAAGCGCTATGATGGACAGAGATTTTGGAAGACAAACTCTTTGCATGTAGCACAGTTAGTGTAGCTGTAGTTCACCATAGTCAGGTCTCCTCTAATCATTAACTGTTTTCACTGCGGACAAACAAGTGTTTTTTTTATTTCTGGAGAAATCAATTCATACAAAAAAAAACCCCAAAACTGACAATCCTGAATGTATTTTGTACACATAAAGATGCAGTCTAAATTCACTAAATACTTTAAAACCTTCCAAAGATACTAGGTAGACATTAACCTACAACAAAATCCTCAAAAAGAGAAAAACATACTGCAGTGACAGTATTTAAAATGAAAGGAAAGATATTGAGGGGAAAAAATCTAACTTTATTTCATGAATACATTTTGAAAAGAATTGCCATGGGAAACTAATAATAATAATAATACACAAGCGGTTTTAGTAATTAAATACTAAATTTCTAAAATGGGGCTGGGGATATAGCTCAGCAGTCAAGCACCTTCCTGGTAAATGCAAGGTCCTTGCTTTGATTCCTGGTACAAAAACAAACAAATAAATAAGTACAAACAAATAAAATAAACAAATGTCCAAATAAGTCAACCACATTGATACAGTGAAGGTTGGTCTGGTAATTCACACACACAAAAAGCTAAGTCGTTCCTCCACACATGTAATAGTATAGTATGTATACTATGACCTGTATTTTATCCTCCATGCTCCAAATTATTCTGTTTAGCCAAATTTTTTCTTTTTCTGTTGGCAAACAAATCTTTAATTTGTGTTGGATGTATGCTTTCCATTTTCATCAATGGTTATTTCTGAATGGTTTGCTTATCTAAATTCAATTCATTAGAACCCAATCTTAAAATACATGCATTCAATAGTTTCAGTTAGAGATGTTTTTCTCAGGCATAGGGTTGGTTGACTTATTTGGAAATAGACGAGTTAGGTTCAAACTGTCATGTTAACAAGTTTATTAATGACTTCATCTACTGACTCTCTTGTGTTTAGAGTTTTAGCTTGTCTCCTGTTCATTGTCCTTGATCAAAAAAGATGACTCCTTGTCACACATACACAGCATAACACGTGCAGAAAGAAACAGGTCTTATTTAGGAAGCAACCTTTAAATTTTTACTTTTATTTGATCAAAAATCAAAATATTTCTTGTGGTCAAGTCTGTAGGGACAGTTAGAGGGAGATGTAGGTTGGGATGATATAGGACATAAGTGGCTGATTGTTGTGTATTTACCGCAAGTTTATGGTAGGCTATGTCCTTGAGGAAGCTAACCCTTGAGAAATACAACATGCACTTGGTAAAACCTCCTAGCCCCCGCCCTTTTCCTCAACCCAGATACAAAGGCTAATACCCAGTTTGCCATAGATTATACCAATCATTTAAATAGTTATTTTTGGAAACCAGTTTGCACCTTGGGAAATTTAGTCCTATTCCCCCTGCTTTGTAGCACATCCCATTGCTTGGCAGCTGTTCCCTGTGTTTGATACTTTATAAATAAACTTACCTCCTCTTCTTTCACTTTTGACTTCCTCTTTCTGTGCTGAACCTCAGTTCCTCATTCTGGGGGTGTTTGGCTCTGAGCCAACCCTGCCTTATGTCCCCATTCTTCATGGAGTGAAGGCAAGGAACCCAGAGATGCCCCTGGAGGCTGGTGGACAGTCAGTTGTTGAAGATCCCTGACCCCTCAAAGGCCACCTGCCTGATGTAAAAAGCTCCACCCATATTACACAGCCAGAGGTGTCTCTATTACTTAAAAGTCTTTAATATGGAGGGCATGTTCGTTAGGATCTTTGTTGTTATATAATGGATATTAAGATTTTGATATTTAAATTTCTAACCATCATGCAACTGTGGAAAAACTTGAAAGATCTGAGCTAAAATAAATCTCTTTAGTTACTCATTATAGCTTTATATTTTATGTTCTAGTTTATTATTATTTGTGTGTGTGTATCCAGATCTGATCTATGAGGGTAGCTGTTTTCATTTTCATTCCACTATTTTTAGTTTTTACACTTGTGGGCAAAGTTTGTTACTCATACCTTAATCTCCTGAAAGAGTCTTTAATGCAGTTTTCATTTACAAATCTGCAACCTCTTTGGCAGTGAAATTTATGAAGGCAAGTAATGTTTTATGTATTTGTGCTTCCCCAATACACATCTTTGTGACTGATATTGAAGATAGTCTTCAAAACATTAAAAGATGTATGCATAGTACACCTTCTGCAGGTTGTACCAACTCTCTGGATATAGCCATTATTTTTAGCACCCTGTTTAGTGAAGATTTACTTTTAAATGGAAATATTAATGGTTTTTTAATTTTAAAAAAATCTTGACATTTTACTAGCAAAGTACATTAATCTATTTTCAAGTGACTATAAAATAGATATTGGCAGTTTTTTTTGAAGTGGCACATTTGTTGAACATAATGATATTACATAATGTTTTTCTTTGCCTCAGAAATACCATAATCCAGGTAAGAAAGTATTCTCATTCCAAAAAGTGAGTGACATTTTTCATAATTTACAAATTAGCAGAAGTAATAATTATAATAATAGAGAATTATTCTATAACTCATACTTCAATCAGCAAAAGATAAATTCACATTAAATTGTATTCTTAGAGATTAATTTCTGAAAGTTTTGAGAAAATATTGCATAAGTATAAAGACATACTTGTTACTGAAACACATATTATATTCTTAATATTTGTTTTAAAATATATAGATATATACAGTATAACTCATGCAATTTCAAAGGGTAAATTAAATTCTTTAACTGAATTTTAAGATTGCAGTCTATTTTCTTTAACTCAGTAACATTGACACAACCTAATTGAATTGATTTTTTCAAATTTTTATCTTACTCATTTGTAATTTCTATAATACACAATAAGAATTGTCTGCAAAGGAATAGATTTGAAACAAAATTATATGCATAAATATAGCTGAAAATGGAAGGAATTGGTGCTCAAAAAAGAATCTGTCAAACAAGTCTCTGTAACAATTCCAATCAAGTGCAGTTTCTCAAATATTCCATTTAAATTGTACTTTGCTATCATAAAACATTCACATAAAATAAGAAATAGAATTTTAAGTACTATTCATGACATTTTTATTCATGATAATCCTATCATTTCTTTATGCTATTTCAAATGTCATTACCATAATCCTTTAAATATTTTTGCTTTTAGCTTCTTATAATATCTTGGTATACCAAGACAAGAATATTTCAAACAAAAGAACATTTTCCACTTTATGACTATATGAGAAATTGAGTTTCAGATAGATTCTCCTGATGTATTCACATATTTTCCTAGTTTTAAATTATATGGAGTATTAAACTTTCTTCTATTTCTAAAGTGTATATTGAATGACAACATTTTTTTAATCTATCTCAACACAAATTCTCTTCTTAAGCAGCTGACATTATTATTCTTATATTTCAAGCTTTGAGTGGTAACTGTCTCTCTTTTCTTGAAAGGGCTTTGATCCTTTTTGTCTATATGAACAGCTTAGCATTTGAATTTATTACTGTTTACCTGAGTCCTCTGGCCTACTTTAATCTCTTCATCCCCAATATACTCTTATTTCCCTCCTGATGTTTTCAGGTTGATATAGGATGACATAAGACCAGATTTTGCTTGGTATACATTATTAGGGTGCAAATTAAAAAAATATTTTAAAATTAAAAGTATTTTTAAAAATGAATTAAAAATATTGCACACTCAAGCTTGAATAACTGCTCATGTCAACTTTAAAAACATACTGTAAAATCTTAATTTATTTGTCAGAAATACATAAAAATTGTTCAAGTGTTTGCTGGCTACATAATGAGTATAAAATATAAATAGAAATAAGACATGGATAAATGGAATTATGTGTATATAATATATATTAATTGAGACACTACTAATATATGTAACAGTAACATTTGGAATATACTTATATATTACAATATTTGAATAGAATAGTTATAGTTTAACATTACTGTAGCATCTACGTTTTAATACTATGTTTGTAAAAACAGATAAAGTTTTTACAGAATACTTTAACAACAATTTTCTTCTTTATAAGTTATAAAAGACAGGACAGAAGATAGTTATAGTAGAGTGATCACTAAATCTACTACTAAGATAATTAAATAGTATAAAAATGAGTTCAATAAAGAGGAGAAAATATTAAAGTTGATCTTTAAACTCAGAAGTTATTTCTTTGATAGAACTTGACAAGCCTAACAGTTTAAGAATGCACAAATTAATTTATTAGAATTAAAATAATTGCATTTAGTTAGGGGGCTTATTTTTGTGATTTTAATTTTTATTAGTACTGTTGGTTGTATATAATGACATTCGTGGGAAGTTGGTACACATATATAACACACCTTCATTCATTTTTAGTGTCCATTCCCTCTCTCCCTTCCCATTTATCTCTAGATCCTGTCTTTTGCAAAAATTAATAGTTTAATGCCTTCATGTGTACACACATAGATCAATATACTTAACATATAAAATAAAATTGATGATTTTGAAGAAATACAATTTGTAAAAGTTGACTCATGATGTAACAGAAAATATGAGTAGCACAAAATGCCATCATGGAAATTAAAAGGTATTTGTAGTTAAATCCATTTTAAAAGTACAGGACCCATTTTTATCATATGCATTATTTTAGAATGTAGTCAAAGATGCCACTCCTAACTCCTTATAAAAAGTTATATCACTATCAGAAAAAAGGAAAAAAGAAAGGTATGACTGGCAATTTTGATCTCTTTATGAATAAAGTGGAAAACTCCACCTAAAGAACCAGAAAATCATATTCAGCTGAGTACTTAGTTTGTTACAGGTATTCAGTTTTCAGCTCCACATATTATTCTCAGTAGATGACAAAACACTGATTAAATTTCAAATTCTATCCCTGAATAAAGACTTGGGAACCTAAAAATAGGAGAAACACTTCATACATTTGCATTCCTAGGAATACAATAAATCCACAGAAGCATTTTGGAGATAAAACTTTCCATTAACGTCAAAAAGATGAACAAGTACTGTTCACTATGCCTGTTATTTAATCTTTTGCTATCAGTCTTAGACTATGCTGTAAGTGAAAAAAAAGAATTAAAAAGAAATACAAAGCCTATATGTTGAAAGAGCAAAACTTACAAGTTTTTAAAAGAAGATATCATTATACAACTTGAATGTACAAGGAAAACTATTGTAAAATACTTTACCTAACCTTATAGTTCAGTATGTTGCATTAATGATTGTTCAAAGTAAGAAAAACCTTTTTTATGTATATCAATATTCTAAATAGAAAATTCTAGATTAAAAGGAAGCAAAGCACACCTGTCACAAGAAACCTGCTCTGTGGAGAGATATGTGATTCATACATCACAGTTTTATAATCATTGAAATTTGAATTTAATCTTAGGATCTTTAAAAACCAGGCAACTCATTCTCATTTTTTTTAACAGAAAAGACAAGAATAATGAAACATTCCTGAGAAAAGCACATAAATAAAGTTTGTGAGAAATAAGCTTAAAGTCCACTTCCACTACCACCCATTTCCCTACCTGTAATTCAGTATCAATTGGGATTATTAAAATCTCCTGTACAAAACAATTTTAAAATATACAAAAGATTAAGTAGAGTCACTATGCTGGAGTCCTCCTAAAACTTTGCACCCACTGCCCAGTCTTCTCCCTGTCACTGCTCTATGCAACTCCCAGAACATTTGCTTGTTCAGACCTCACCATGTTCTTGTGGCCGTTTTTCTCTTCTGGTTCCAGGAAATCATCCTCTGCATTCCACAGGTGCTACCTGTAGAGGCAGAATTCTCCAGGTCCCCACAGGATTTCTATGTAAGTGGTGGTAGGTGTTTGAACGGTGTTTCCTCTGGCTGATTCTTCTGTACACTACTGGTACCATGAGACTCAGTTTGTACTTACTAGTGCTACTGGAGGAAGAAAACAGCAACCTGGGCAGTCTTCTGTGCCTTTATGAGAATTGTGAGAATTGGGAATTGACCTTCTGCCACTGAGTGCAGGTAAACCCAGAGATGCTGTGGCTATTGACCTGGGTTGTGGTGAGATCAGTGCCGCCCCATCAGAGGTTTTGGGTGATGGATGAGTCCCTTGAACTTACAGGTGCTGTAGCTGCCAGAGTGTAGGGTAAAAAGTGGGTCTCCATTCCAGATCTCTGCGGATCTTCCCTTTTCTAGTTTTTAGGCCGAAGAGCAAGCTTTTCAAGTGTGTGTGTGTGTGTGTGTGTGTGTGTGTGGTGGTGCTGTGCTGTGCTCTCCAGTGTGCTGAGAGTTCTGCTTGGTGGGCCTGTGCCGGCTCACACTAAAGATAATGAAAAACAAACTCATGACGAGTATTTCTTTAAGTCCTAAGGAACTTAGACTGCTCACTTTCTTGCTAACCTTTCAAAGGCTCTTCATGATTAATGACTCATTCCCCAACCCTTCTATAGTATGTAACAAAGGGGAAAATGAGAGAGAATCAACACTACCTTATCTGGGACAAAAAAAAATGCTGAAATTAAATACCTATCCATCGATTGAATTGCTGTCCGAATCTAGTTTATTTAGGAATTGTAAAGGCTATGTAGGAAAGTGTATTAGCAATACTTTCTGCTTTCTCACACACTTTTCTCTAGATTTTATCACTAAAATAAGAGAAATCCGCCTTAAACAATTTGGAACTCTGTACCATTTTATATTTTTTCAATCCTGAGTCAAGCATTAAGGCAGTATTTCAAAGTGCCCAATGGATTCCATGGTTTAGGTTAATTTCAATCCAAAACATCCTCTCCCTGCCTCTCTCACTGCCCTATTCATCTTTCTTTTAATATGCTCCTCTTCTCCTCCTTC
>RJWT010009118.1:0-25458 GCA_004365215.1 Cuniculus paca
AGATGGGCTGGAGAATGTCCACCTGGAACCAGTCAGGATATCCCACTGGGAAAGGGGTAATGAGTCTGCTGTGATGCTGGCTCCGAGAATTCACAGGATGGCCATTTTGGGCCTTGGCAGCAGTATTGGGACGCCCCCAGAAGGTATTGTTTGTCTTTTCAATTTGCTGTGTACTTTATACAATTAATGTCACTTGGGTAATTGGTTGCAATATGCATGATTCATATTATAACTTGAGCGATAGGAAGGAAAATATAACAAATTCCCACCCTACTGGCTTAATGAGTTCTCCAAACTTACATTCTTTTTCTTTTTTTATTTGTTTCTCTTCTTCCTTTATTCCATTCTTTACCAAACCCCGCCTCATTTTAAAGGGTCATGTATTACATGGAGGATCTATAGCTACTGATATTTATCAGTCCCATGACTTAATAATTGGAATCTAGCATAAAATAGTATAATTCTGTAAGAATTAGAATATAGGTAAACAGGGTTCAAAAATTATGACTTCTAAGTTTCTCAGTATGCAGACTTTCTTAGAATTAATGAAATAAGGAGCAGAAGCTGAACACTGAATTGGTTTGAGTTTATTATTCTTATAGAAACTGCTAATGTGAGTAATTATCAAGGGTCAAGTTCTACCTTTATGAATCAGCATGCTGGCTCAACTTTATCAACCGACACAAATGTCTGGATCAGGAGTAAATAAGGAGTCAACAGTAAGCTAAGAATCATGGGTGTATTGATGGAATAATTTCCTGTGATAGATAAATTAGTTTCTATTCTTTTCATTTTCTGTTATACCAAGAGAAAGACCCAGTAAGAAACAGATTGTCACTAAAAATACCTTTATTGAGATATAATTTACATATTACTATTTTCATTCATTTAAAATGTACAGTTTAGTGGGTTTTAGTGTACTTACAGAATTGTTCAACCTAGTTATAGAATATTTAGGTTGCAATTTAATGTTTTAATAATTTATTTTTAAAATTTATTTTATTGGTACCCTTTAGCTATGCATAACAATCACATCATCATAACGAATTTGTACCTGTACATAATGTATCTTGATTCTTCTTTTTTCCCCAATTCCCTCCTCCCTTCAATCTCTGTTCTCCTCCCTATTTACAAAAGCTTTGTTTCCATTTTTTCCTTCTATTCTATTTTTGTTTTCCTTTTCTTCCTTCCCCTCTCCCCACTCCCTGTTCCCTTTCCCATTTGAACATTTTCTTCCTATTTCCCAGGACACGATTTAATTGTAGAACATTTTCATCACCCCAAAAAGAAACCTCATACCCACTAACAAACACTTTATTCCTTCTCTACTACCCTCCTAAGATCTCAGCAACCACTAACCTGCTTTCTGTCTTTATGGGTTTACCTATTCTGGATATTTCATATAAATGGAATAACATACTTTGTGGCCTTTTGTGACTGACTTCTTTCATGTCACATAATGTTTTCTAGGTTTGTCTATGTTGCATGTTTCAGCATTTCATTCTTTTTTTCTTGCTGAATGATATTTTATTTTATGGGTTTGTAGTTGCACCTTGGTTCATGAATGCTTTTATTTGCAAACAGTGGTTTGCAAAAAGCGTTTGACAAAGTTTTGGTTTTGTTTGTTTTTTTTAAACTCTGCATCTGTTGACAAACACGACTGTGGCCATCTTTTCCACACAAATGTGAGCGTGACCATTTTTTCCGAATCATAGAACAAATTCAGTTCGTGAACTGAGGCACCACTGTACCATATTTTGTTTATATTTTCATTAACTGGTGGGCATTTAGGTTGTTTCTAGTTTTTGAAACTTTTTCACTTTTTGAATCTAATACTGGTATAAACAATTTATACACAAGGTTTTTTGTGGACATATGTTTTCATTTCTCCTGGGTATACATCAAGAGGTAGAATTGCAGCTATTCGCTAACTGTATTTAATTTACTGAGGTTCTGACAAACTGTTTTTTGAAGTGGCTGCACCATTTCATGTTCTCAGTAACAATAAATTACCATTTTCCCACACTTGCTAACCCTTCTCATTCCTTTCTTTTCTTCCTCTCCTCCCTTCTCCTCTCCTCCCCCTCCTTCCTTCTCTCCCTCCCTCCCTTCCTCCCTCTCTCTCTCCTTTTCTTCCTTTTTTCCTGCCATACTGGGAATTGAACTCTGGACTTTTGCACTAAGCTACATCCTCAGCCCTTGTATATTTTTAATTTGTTTTTATTATGATGAGATAGGGTCTCACTAAGTTGCCCAGGCTGGTCTTTGACTTCTTGTCTCCACAGTTTCTTATGAGAAGTCCACTGTTAATGTTTTCAAGGTTCCTTTGTAGATGCTAAGTTATTATGCCCTTGTTGTTTTAAAGATTTTTCTCTTTAGTTTTCACTTTCAACATTTTGACTTTAACATACCTAATTATGGATCTCTTTGCTTTTGTCTTACTTGGTGAATTTTTAAAATCTTCCAGGGCGTATAGATTAATCTTTCTCATCAAATCTGGAGAATTTAAGCTATATTTTTGCAAATATTTTGCTTTTCTCTTTTAACTCTTATTCCTGTACTATATTTATGAATATCTTGATGTGTTTAATAATGTCACATTTCTCTTAGGCTCTGTTCATTTCTCTCCATTCTTTTCTCTTTCTGTTCTTGAGATTGCACAACTCTGTCAATCTGTCATCAAGTTCACTGATTCTTTGTTTCATTACCTCCAAACTATTTTTGCGCATCTGTACAACATTTTTCATTTCAGCTGTTATATATTCCAACTCTAGATTTCTATTTAATATTTTTAAAAATCATTTTCTTTTTCTTACTGATGTTCTCCATTTGATGAGACATTATCATTATGCCTTTAATTCTTTAAGAATTACTTTTATTATTATCTTCCTTGAACATGCTTATCATAGCTGCTTTGAGATCTTTTTTGCTATATCCTATATCTGGACCCCCACTGTATGGCTTGTATCTTGATGTCCTTCCAAAACCTCATGTATTCAGCCATGAGGCTTTTGGGAGTGACTGGATCATGGATGTATGATACTGGATTAGTCTACTGATTGCAGTATCATAGGTCTGGATGTTGATGGTGAACTTACTGAAGAGGGAAGACACACCTTGATGTGGGTGGTACCAACCATAGGCTTGTAGTCAGGATGAAATAAAAAGGGAAAAAAGAAAGAATGTTTGCTGTTTTTCTCTTGCCACGTCATGAGCTGTTTTTCCTCTGCCATGCACCCCTGCCTTGGAGCCAGTCAACTATGAACTGAAACCTCTGTAAACTGTGAGCCAAAATAAACCTCCCTTCCTTTATTGTGAGTATTGGATATTTTGTCACAGGAACGAGAAAGTATCTAAGATGGTCGTATATCTGGAGCTTCTCAAAGGTAGTTTCTAGTGCCTCGTTACTCCTATGTATACATCATATTTTCTTGTATCTTTTCATGCTTTATAATTTTAAATGAAAAACTGAATATTTTAAATAATATATTATAGAAGTTCTGTATGCCAATTGTTCTCCCTCCTTTCTCCTCACCCCCATTGTTTATTCACTGGAGTTTGATGTCATTGTTTGTTAGTTCATTTGACTTGCTGTACTAACTGTATGAAATCTGTTTGTCCCACACTGTATAGTTTCTGATGTCTCTGTTCAGATTGTTTTTAATTTTCCATTATTTTTAAATTTTAGCCTGTTTCCCTGAGTCACTTTGGGTCTGCATAAGCCATTTCTTGGTCAAAGGTTGTGCTTAGGTCTCATTAGTTAGTGATATTTTTACTTTTTATTATTAGGTATTTGCATAACTTGAACTCTGTTATTGCAACTGGATGCGTTTATGTTTTTGCCTCAGTTTTAGTCAGTGCTTTTAAAGTTTCCTTTCTAGTCACTACTGAGAGGGTGAAGCCTGGAGCACGCACAGCATCTACCAGACAACTAAAGCATGTGTGATTTTATTTTTAAGCCTGGCTTCATAATATTTTCCCCTTGTGTCAGAATAGTTTATTTTTTAGCCAGTCTTTGGTCAGAGGTTTTACTGAAGCCCCTTTGAGACCATGAGATTTATGCCCTTTGCTGATAGATCTGTGTGCAGCTAGCGAAATGTTTTCAGATTTGACCTGTATCTTGTTCTTGTATCTACAGTCTAGGATATGTCTGTATTGTTCCCAACTCTAGAGTTTAGTGGTTTCCCAGGAGGGCACATCTTCTCTGTTGTTTCTTTCCCTGCTTCTTTCCATTAAAATTCTGGTTGCTATTCCACTTTGCTTGTTGCTAACAGTACTACAAGGATACCAAGACCTAATTGTTCTCCATTGTTTTCCACAGCACCATTAGCCATGGAAGTCTCTGTGATCTCCAAATAAAATCATTAACCACAATAAGAACTCTAGAGCTCTTCATCCTTATGATTTGTCTCTTCCCCTTGGACAATTTCATGCACAGGAGCTAGGTGCAGTGACAGCAACCATTTCTCCCAGAATACATCTGAGCTGGTGCTAGAAAAAGTGTGTGTAGGGGTTGGCTCTTGATCTTTTCAGCTTGAGGCTTCTAGTGTGGGTCACTACCAATGGGTAAACTGAAATGGGGTGATCAGAGTCCCAGTATTTTCGTTGGCTACCCTTAATGTAGAGCTTCCACCAGTGAGGAGCTGGGCAGGGGAATGACATGTCAGTCCTTTCGTCCATGCCTGCATAGACTAGGACTTTTAAAACATGGAAAGGGGTTTGAGGAAATGGGAAGTATTGGTAGCCTTCCCTTTCAAGGTGAAATATTGGTAACCTGCCCTAGACTGAGAACTGGAGCAGAAGGTGGGCCACAGGGGAAAGGACTTTCCCAACTTCTTGGCTATACTTCCTGGTAGTAGAGTGCCCCATAATAGAGTTCCATAACATGAAACTAGGAGTGGGAGAGAGGAGCAAATCATGGCCCAAATGCAACAGGCTGTCACTGTTCTTACTGAAACTTAGTAGATTTTCTTAAATGAATGGTGTTCTATTTGTTATATGCCCCAGGACAATTTTGAGAGATTTAAATGATCTTTCAAACAATAATTTTCCCACTGAATAGTTTGTTAGGGAGAAAGATCAGTCAGCTTTACCACTTTGCCTTTCTGGAAATATCATGGAAATGACCAGTTTTGATCTCTCTAGGGCTACATGAATTGGTGGTAAAAGTCCTTAGGGAGATCTTCAGCCTGGCAATCAGCATCTGTCTGGATTGTGTTCTCTTGCCTTCTATTAATCAGTGATTTATGATTAACTTAATCCCTGCTTCTTAGCCCTCCCAACTGCCCTAAATAACTAGGCTGGATTTTATTTTCTTATTTTTTCAGATGAGAAAACCAGACTGTGAGAAATTATATAGTTTACTTGGGGTTACATGACTGATAAGAGGCCATGTCCAGGCAAGAGTAACTACCAAAGTCTAGTTTGCATTTTTAGTCATTAAACTACATTGCCTCAAATACCACATACAGATACTTTAATTTTATTTTTATTTGTAACATTCCTATTTTTAGGTATATACCGAAATAGATCTGTTTCAAAAGTTGCTGATTCTGTACTGTGATGGTGGAATGTACTGGGTCCTGCATCCTTTTTTTGGACATTTTTCTATTCCTGTTTCATTTTTATCATCATTTCTCATTCTATAGTAGGGACTGCTCTTCCCTAAGTATCTTCCTGATATTGAAAACGAAGCCAAGTTACTGATTGCTCATGGGGCCTTCAAAACCCTTGGGAAGTGAGTTTTACTCACTGGAATCTATTCTGGTGTTCCAAGACTTGTTTTCACGCGACTCTTTATTCCATGGTGTTCATGGCAGATAAACAGTTGTCTGGCAACTGAACTATTTTGGATTCTGAGGAGACTGGAGAATTAGGCTGGCCCAAGTTGGAAGATCCCCACAGGAGTTAAAGTCTGCATAAATGGATCTCTAGTTGCTTATAGAGCTATGCAGAGCCATCTCTTAGCCTCTCTCACAGGAAACTCATTTCTGTTTGGCCTTAGCTAGTAGCTAAGTTGTGTGACCTCAGTCAAATCATTTAATCACCAAGGCCTTTATAGTGTCAAATGAGCCATAGTCATAACAAGAATGTGTAAGGTCTTTTTCAGGTTGGGAAATGTGATTTTTTTTTTTTTTTTTTTTTTTAGTTCACAAAAGATTAGTGAAGCTAGAATTTATAAGGGCTGGGTTCTCCCAGGCCTATGTGGTGGAACAAATTCCTTTTCCATATGATTTTTTAACTTTCTAATTTTAGACTTGAGAATTACAGTAAGTATCAATTTCTCCACGTGGGAAGGTGAGGGCTCCGTGAGGCATCTATAAGTTTGCTGAAAGCATACATATGAGCAGACCAAGAGATAGAGAACAAAACCTAGGCTTGGAAGTGAGGTGGGGCAAAAAACAATCTCCAGACAATCCTGAGGGAGCATAGCTTGCATCAGATTTGAGTGAACTAAGTAAAATCTGGGAAAGACTGAGGAGTGGGCAGGAAGTAGGATTCAGATAGAATCTATGACTCTTCCCTTGCAGACCTAGCTCTTGGTCTTCATAGTGTATGGTCTCCAAGTCCACTCAGCAGATCATTGAGCACGTAGTAATCTTCTAGGGAGACTGATCTCTACAAGGTACAGTGCTTTCCCCTAATACTGTGTGCTAAAAGTTGTACATTTTGGCAACCCACCCGGGACCCCTCCTGTCTCTCTCTCAGACAGAAATTTTCTTTCTCTCAATAAATATATCCTGCTCATAACCTCCATTGTTCCTAAAATTCATTCTTCGATTTTAGAGAACATGAACTCGTGTGGAACATCTAGTAGGTTGGAAGTTTCATTCCCTATATCATTTGGAGGTCTTCCACGGACATGGTTGGATGGAAGACCAACTTGGGAAGGACCATACACCGTGATCTTGTTGACTCCTTCTGCCATCAAGACAAGAGGCCTGGACTCTTGGATACATCACACCAGACTCAAGCCCTGGAAGCCAGAGACTGTAGCTGAAGGGGAACAACCATCTACACACTCCTGTGAACCCACAGAAGACTTAGGGTTTCTGTTCAAGAAAGAAACAAAGTCTTCAGATAAGTAACGTTACTGTTAGCCCTGTTACTATTCACTTCACCACTTAAAGGAGGATGCAGTTCCTTTCTAAGGTGGGCACAGGAATATACAGAATCATTACAACAAACCTGCTGGATATGCGGCCTGCTCCCCTTGTTGAGTACACCAGGACTTCGTTGGTGGGTATCCCCACTTCAAGGAAACAACTGGAATAAATTACAAGACTATATTACATTCCTGATCCTTTTGCTAATATCTCAATAGCTGTTCAAGATATTAGATGACAAATTAATGACAGGTTCTAAAATTCCCTGGACCCTATCCTTTTCCTCCTTATAGGAAGTAATTACTAGCTCCTCTTGGTGGAAATTTTTTTAACTATACTCATAATTATTCTGTTGATTCTATTATTTGGGCCATGCATACTTAATTGTTTCTTTGGCTTTGTCTCCTCCAGACTTAGAGCTGTACACCCATCCAAGATGAAACTGTCTGGTGTCTATCAAGGGCCTCTAGAGAGACCCTCTGCAGAATATCTCTGACTGCTGATCAGCAACTCTGACCCCTTTCAGCCTGAAGAAGTCAGATCGATCATCACCCATTTCTCCCTCACAGCAGTTCGGGATATTTCTTAAGAAGGGGGAATGTTGCAGGTAGCTGAGTTACTTAGAAATATTATAGGCAGTCAGCTAGGGCCAGGCCCTTGAGAAAGTAGACACAGAGGACCAGATGTCTTGTGGCCTTGAAGGAGACAGACACCTCCTGCTATAAGCCAGATCTCAAGACAAGGCAAAACAAATACAACCACACCCTAAGTAGAAACATCAGGGACTGACATTCTAAATAGGTATGGATCACCTTGACCATCCCAATCTAATATAAGAAGAGTCACTGATCCTTAAGAATGCTTGCTTGCTACATGATTCGCTTTCCTATTCGTCCCTGATTTGGTCAGTTTTACCTGAACAATTAATCTTATTGATTGACCATAGTTCTGTCCCACCTCATGCTGGTTTGCTTTGCAAATTCCCAGGTTTTCCCCATCTTGGGCCCACCTCACCTCATGGTTTTACCCTATAAAAATACCTAGAAAAGCCAGAGTCTTTGGCAACTCACTGGGGACCCCTCCTATCTCTCTCTCAGACAAAAGGTTTCTTTTTCTCAATAAATATAATCCTGCTCATAAAAAAATTAAAAAAGAAAAGTTGTACATTTTATATTATCTTGAGAGCCCCCTTTAAAAGCCTGTACTTTATCTTATCCATTTTATATCCTCACTACCTGGCACCATACTCAGCAAGTAGTAGTTTTTCATTTGATGTTTGAGAAACAGTACATTTTTTTAGATAGTTCTTTCTTTGGGGTATTTCCTTGTAATTTAAACAGAGTGCTTTTTTCTACATACTGAATGATGATGTTGAATTATCAGCATTTACTTAGAATTTTTTAAGATTATGGAATTAATATCTGCTCAGCATAGGAAACATACATAAATATAAAAATAATAAAATTCTGTGTGACCTTTTCTTTTTGAGAGGTCATTGCTGTCACTTCTATTTTTCAACTGGTATTTCTGTATGTAGATATATGTTTATTTTACAATTTGAGTTTATATTGCCTATTTGTCATGTTTTTTCTCACATACTGCAAACATTTACCTTATATCAGTAAATATTATTTGAAACAACTTTTAATGATTACAAACTTAAAGTATAATACTTAACATAATAAAGTAAATTATTGGAATCTGAATTATTTCCATCTTTTTTTCTGTTAACACAGTTAGAACCATCTTTTATTTATAGAAATATGAATAGATTTTTAAAGGGGTGTTTTCACAATTTTAGTAAATAACATAACAAAGGAGGAATGATCAGGATATTCTAAGAAGTTGTAAGATAATAGCAATAAATAATTTTGGAACTGTTCCTATGGATGTAAAGAATGTCAGTATACTGTAATTATTACAATTTGTTTTTATCTCAGTATTAATTGTTTAAAGATGTTGATGCAATAAATATATAACACTGTATATTACTTATAAACAGTATAAACATATTTTAATTATTTAAAATACTATTCATATAAATATTGATACATTTTGGCTCTTGATACATTTATTCAAATTGTTTTCCAGAAAGATTGTACATATCTGCTCTCTTAATGTGTCTTCTGAGTCCTTCATTTTTACCTGCATGAATATTTTTTCTTAATCTTTTTTAATTTGGTGGATTAAATGTGATGGTTCACTGTTGTTTTATTTTGTATTCTTTGGCTCATTAGTGAGATTAATATCTTCATAGGTCTATTTACTATTTCCTAAATTATTTGTGTTTATCTTCTGCCCATTTTTCTAGTGATACTTTAATGATTTTCTAATAAATATATAAGATCTCATTGGATGGTGAGGATTTCTGAATGTTCAATTTTCACATTTGATTCAAGGTGAATGTTTTTTTAGAACTTTTGAGATGGTTTACACTGGCCCATTATCTCCTTGTACACTGGCCCATCCTCCACTTTTTAAAAAGCACTTCCCTTACTTGAGCAGTATAGCTAAGAGACTAAAAAATAGTAAATTTAACTAATTTACTTTCCTTCTACCCTATCAAACCTCTAAGAAACTGAGATCTTAAACTTAGTCAACGTAGACTTTGGAAATGCAGCCTCATCATTTACAGAATGGTGGGCAAAAAGCCCTTAACTGTACTTATAAACTTAAGATCTCATTCTAGCTAAACTTGGATTTTGAGCTGTGTGTGGTAATTGGTACTTCTGGTGGTTTATGCTATAGTATGTGTGTACCTCATTATTTTTCTTTATGGGATTTATTTGGAAATGGGAGGAAGAATAGGTAGAGATAGCACTAGATTTGGCTTCCAGTGTAGAGTTGATTGGATGGGTAATGCTCAACTGTGGAGATTAGAATCTAATTGGTTTATGTAGGCATAGGCATCTCATAAGATTTTAAATGGTTTAGAGAATCATTGAGATGGTGAAGGGTGCAGAATTTAAATTGAACTTCTCAGGAATGAATTTAAGGATGCTTCTGTAGAATCAGGCCACCAAGATTGCTTTTTGCTTTTCCTAGATTAAGTAGTGGCTTTCCTGAAAGAGTGGAAATAGCAGAAAGCAGTCTCTACCTAATTGCTGCCTTCCAGATTTTATTCACGTGCATAAAATTGTGGCAATGTTTAAATTACATATGGAACCCTAGTGTATGAAGTCCCAGAAAAGTTTTTAGAATTTTAGTCCTTGAAGAATTGAGAGGCAGATTTGAAGGAGGTTGGAATGGCTATGCCAATTTCCCATATCTAACAAAATTTATTTCATTATGCCTTTTAACAAGATGATATGAATGTTTTTTGAGTAAATAAAGAAGAAAAAGTGTTATTGTTGGAATCCAGTATGTCTTTCGGAAGGGATCTTTGTACAGGAGGCTTGGTTGCTGATGAGCTTTTGGGAAGTTACTACATTATGGGGCCTCTAACTTTATTAATGAGTTAATTCACTGATAAGATCATAATTTGACATCATTATTGAGAAGTGATGTAAACAGAAGGTGGAGCCTACTTGAAAGGAGTACATCACAGAGACATGGCCTTGAGGACTATATCTGGTCCCCAAACCTCTTCCTCTCTTTTCCTCTATCACTGCCTCTTGGTTCCCATGGGGTGAGGAACTTTCCTCCATCATACCCATCTGCTGTGATATTACTGCCTTACCACAGGCCTGAAAGCAATGGTGCCAGCTGACCATAGACTGAAGCATCTGAAACCCTAAGCCAAACTAAATCTGTCCTCCTTTAAATTGATTTTCTCACAGACTTGGTTATAAAAGTTGAAAAAGTTGATCAATGCAGATAGCCCTTGGTCATATTGTATAAGTAATAATACCAATGGTGTTCTGCTTCTCTGTAGCTAATAGAATTGAGTGGATTTGATAGGATTAAAAAATATAGAGAAGAGTAATTGTGAAATAGGGGGATGCCCATCTCCATGGGTATACTGATGGATTGAGGGAAAATGTATCTGTTTTTCAAGCTTGCCATATAAATTAGAATGGTTTCTCCTTCATCATGGCTACCCTTTCCCCCTTATCTGTTTTGCATGTTTCTCTTTACTAGACCTCATCTTAAAGACCTCATCTTGGCATTTTCAAAGGTTTTTATTTTCCACCAATAGAAATTCTCCTTAAGTGATGTTCCATGGCTGTAAGTACCCTTAACTTCTATCTGCAGTTTCAAGAATTTCTGGATTTCTTGTCAACCCCATAAACTCAGCCTCCTATTTGTTGTGTTTTTCACCCTTATTAATTGCTGTCTGCCCAGGCACCCCACCTAGGAGCACCAAAGTTCTCCTAATATCTGATATAGCATCTTGATTTCATGGTTTTGTCCTGCTTGGAATACCCTGTGATTAAAAATTCAGCTCCCACATCTTTTCTGTGGAGACTTTTTCTGTGCTTCTCATTCTCAAAGAGTGAGGACAACTTCCTCCTTTCTGTTTTTCTTGTGTCCTGAATATGCTCAACCAAACCATTTCTTCTACATTATAATCCTCTTAAAGTCAGATCCCCTAGTTTTAGTTATCCTCAACCAGGGGCAGTTTTGCTCTCCTAGGGAAATTTGGTGATGTCTGGAGATATTTTTAGTGGCCACGACCGAAGATGATGGTACTTGTCTCTAGTGAGTAGGGGCCAAGTATGCTACTAAGTATCCCACAACGTACCAAACAGTCCTCTTATTCCCCCTAACAAAGAATCCTCTACTCCAAAATGTCATAATATCAAAACTGAGACACCCTGCACTAGTCTTCATCATAGTTTCTTATAGACAGGAAAGTATGAAGAAATATTTTTTCAATAAGTCACCCCAATACCCAGAGGGTTATCAAGCCTTGAATGTCACACATGACTCCCCTCTTTCCATTTTCACTCTCACATCCAAGTTCAGGGCGTGATATAGGTTGTAAGTTTCTCTTAACAAAAATTTCTGACTCCTTTCCTCCCATAATACTGCTTTAATTGTGGTTGTAAAATACGATTTCATGCCACTCCCCTTCTTAAAACTATTTCATTGTTCAGGGTATAGTTTAAATTTGTATGACCTGTGCTTAGTATGTATGTGATAGATGCATATTAAGTATCTACTGGTTAAGTAATGAGTGGATTTTGAGAAAGCTCACAAATTTTAAACGCATATTTGGAAACCTATTCATACTTAAAATTTCTTTAAGATGATGTGATTTTCATAGTTTTTTATGTCTATCATAGTTAAATAATAATAAGTTTTAGTTTGTATTTGAGTGAAAGCAGAAAGTAAAGAGGAGGATAAATGAGCATCAATCAAATTATGATTAGGGTGTTCAGCACGTTCTATTCTTTCTGGCAACTGAAGCAGCATGAATCAGAAACTCTGGAAAGTACGACTTAGGTTTATTCCATACCCTCTATCTATTCATCTCCTGAGAACCTAAAATAGCCTTCCTGCCTACTCCTACTACATGTACCACAGGGGACATCTATACCCAGTACTTTTAATTCATTTGTCAGGGAGTTGATAATTAATTTATGCACAAATCCCACCATCAGATAATTAGTTATTTGCACCTGTCCTCTTCCTTTGGTCTCATCAGGGAATAGAGTTCCTACAGTTTTGTTTTTATTCAGGGCTTAATCTTACCTGATAAGTCATAGTGTGAGCAGTGGTGCTCTGGAGAGCCTGTACCCACAGATATTTTAATTTTAATTTGGAGATATGGGAACAGTTGATGAATGTGATCACAGCACATCAGAGCTTGCATACACCTTTCCTCTCCGTGTATCAACGGGTGTGGGAGCAAGAAAGATAGGGAAATGGGATTCATATGTATTGAGCACCTGTCTATTATATGCTAGTCATTGTGCTTATTCTTTCTCTTGTTTTTTTGTGGGGTATGTATTGTTCTACTTTATAGATGGCAGCATTTTCTCCAAGGTCACATAGCTGAATGTAGCTGTCTTGTTCCAAGGTCATGGCTTCTTCTGGAGAACCTTCTCCTTCACCTTGCTTCAGTGTGGATCAGTCTTCCTACATCCTTCTGTTTTCCTCCTCAGTGTTTCTGTAAGAATGAAGTCAGCACATCTATCTCCTATGTAACCTCACTGTCTCACACAAACACCCCTTCATGAAACCATGACAAAAGCACTACTGAATTTGGTTGCATCGAATTTCTGGTCAGTGAAAGATACTACGAAGAAAGCCGTTAGACAGCAAAAAGGAGAAGATATTAACACTGTGTAAAATTGTTAATGTGTTAATATTTGGGTGAAAATCAAGGAAAAGTTGGTGACCCTAATAGAAAAATGGGGAAAACCTATGAACTAGCATTTTAAAGAAGCGTAAAAGCTATCAAGTGCATGAAGAGATGTTCAAACTCATTAATAATCAAAGCAATGCAAATTTTTGAGTTATGTGATCATTTTACAGCAGAAATGTAAACTGTGTTGGCAGGGCTGTGAGGACATAGGGACCTTCACACACTGCTGGGAGGGCATGAAGCATGGTGCCGCCAGTCTAGAGAGCAACCTTAAATAGATTTAGAGCAAACTTAAAAATATTTCATACTCTGTGACTCAGTATTGCATCTCTTTGGTAAATTTTACAAAGAAATGTTCATGAAGGCCCTTAAGGGTACATATGCAGGGTGAATACTGTAGCTATGTTTGTGGGGCAGGAGCCATCTGGGAGAGTATATGTGTAAATGTGATGTATATCCCCCAGAATATTTATAGCAATTGAAAACAGCAGATTAATATATGGATAGTAACATAGACTAGAATAAAGAAATAGAATAGCATACATAATGAAATTGCATACATAGAAATAAAATTTTAAATAAACATAGAATAATAATGTTTTAAAGAAAAAAGTAAAACTGAAAAGTATCTTAGTATTGTTGCATCTTGGAATAGTAGGATATGAAAAAGAGGAGTGAAAATGGGAAAAAAGAGAACAAATAAATTTTCAAAGCGAGGAAATTTAGTGTTTCTGTTTTAATATTTAGATCACTGATCCATTTCAATTTTAGTTTAGTGCATGGTGGGAGATATGCATCTAGTTTTACTCTTTGGCATGTGGAAAGCAATTTTTTCCATAACCATTATGAAAGACTATCTTTATCCCATTGAAGATTTTGGCCCCTTTGTCAAAGATAAAGTGACTGAGAGTGTTTGGAATTGTTTCTGCATCTTCTAATCTGTTCCATTGATTCTCAGGTCTGTTTTTTGTTGGGTCTTTTTGTTTGTTTGTTTGTTTTGCTTTTTTGCCTGCATTGTGCTGTTTTTATCAGAGTAACTCTATAATATAATTTCAGGTCAGGGATTATGATGCCTCCTGCCTTGCCTTTGTTGCCCAGAATTGGTTTTGCTATTCCAGATTTCTTCTGGTTTCAAATGAATTTTCAGATTGTTTTCTCTAATTCTGTGAGGTATACTCTTGGTATTTTGATTGGAATTGCATTAAATCTGTATAACAATTTTGGAAGTATGGCCATTTTCACTATATCAGTTCTTCCTACCTGTCTTGGTTACTTTTTCTCATTGCTGAGACAAACTCCTGACACCCAAAATTAGGGAAGAAAAGGTTTATTTAGCTTACAGTTTCTGGAGATTTTAGTCCATAATCAGCTGGCTCTAAGGCAGGGTGGCATGGCACTGGGGCAACACTTTAAGGCAACAGTCAGAGCAAAAGAGCGAAGTGCAAGCCTCTTCTCTACCCTTAAATTGTACACAGGCCACCCCCCACCCCCCACCTACAGGGTGGGTGTAACACTCACAAAATGTCCTTGCCTTCCTTTGCACAGGATGAGGATATTTACAAAGTAAGAACCCTGGCTCCCTGCTGAGTCTCTCAGTTAAACTTCTAAACTTCTCAAGTTGACACAATGTATCAACCATAATAATCCACTCCTTGTCAACTTGGCAACCAGACATATTTCTTGAAACCAGCCTCCAGATACCAAGACATGCTAATTTTTACCATTTTGCAACTTGAATATTATAACACAGCTTAACAATCCTTAAGAACCAGCGGTAAGTCTATCTACATTATATTACATTAGAATCATAACATTCTGTCCTTGACCCCCCAAAGACTCATGTATATTCCGTTATGCAAAAGGCACTTAGTCCATCTGCAAGAGTTGCCAAAGTCCTAACAGTTTCAGCATTGCTGAAAAGTTTAAGTCCCAAGTCTCCTCCGAATTGGAAGGCAAACTCTTAGCTGTAAGGCCCTGTACAAATGAAAACAAAGTTAAACACTTGGAACATGCAAGACTCAAGACAAACATTTTTATTCTAAAAGTTACAAACAGGAGGATACAAAGCATTGGGACCAAAACAGGTGGAAAATCCATCAGGGTAAATGTTGAATCCTATAGTTGCTTGTCCAGCCTCTGAAGCAATCTGTGGCAAATTATGAGCTCCAAAGGGCTTTTGTGGTTCCACCCCTATGGCACTTCTAGTGGTCATGAATTCCATGGCATCTCTCTTGTGCTAGCTCTGCTCCCCCATTGCAGGTTTCCTTAGATGATCCACGTTCCTGGCTTTTCCAAATTTCTGGGGTCACAAAATGTCCTTGCCCCCCTGCTTACAGGATGAGGATATTTACAAAGTAAGAACCTTGGCTCCCTGCTGAGTCTCTCAGTTAAACTTCTAAACTTCTCAAATTGACACAATGTATTAACCATAAGATTACCCAAGAATAAGGGCTATCTTTCCATTGGAAGAGAGACTAAGTACAGCTGTTGAAGACATAGTGTAGGAAAAGACTTTATGAACAAAACCCTGACTGCACAGGAAATTTCACAAAGAATCAACAACTGAGATCTCATCTTATTAAAAAGCTTTTGTACAGCAAAAGAAACCACCAACAGAGTGAACAAACAACCCACAAGTGGGAAAAAAGTTTTGTCAGCTGTTCCTCAGACAGAGGACTAATGCCTAGCGTATAAAAAGAACTCAAAAATATCAGACCCCCACCCAAGTTTAAAGACCCAATCCAAAAATGGGCATCTGAGATGAACACAAACTTCTTGGATGAAGAAATACACATGGAAAATAAATACATAAAGAAATGTTCAACAGCACTGGTCATTTGAGAAATAAATATTAAAACAACACTGAGATTCCATCTCACTCTAGAAAGAATGGCTGCCATCAAGAAATCAGTGGATGACAAATATTGTGGGGTTGTGGGGAAAAAGGAGTCCTTCTCCACAGTTGGTGGGGATGTAGACTGGTACGACCACTATGGAAATCAGTATGGAGATTCCTCTAAAAACTAGGATTGGAGGTCCCATACAACCCAGCTATTCCCCTTCTGGGTATCTTCCCAAAAGAATTAAAATCATCATACCACAGCGATATATGTACACCCATGTTTATAGCAGCACAATTTTTAATAGCTAAATCTTGGAAACAACCCAAATGCCCATCAACCAAGGAATGGATAAAGAAGATGTGGTATTTTTATATAATGGAATATTACTCAACTATAAAAAAGATAATCTTTGGGCTTTTATAGGTAAATGGCAGCAACTTGAAACTATATTCATAAGTGAAATAAATCAGACCCACATTTGTAAATATTGTATTGTCTCCCTAATGTAAAAAATAAATAATAATAATAAAAAAAACTGAAAGAGCAATAAGATCCAAAATGTACATTAGATATTGCAATAATGAAAGGGAAAGAAAAGGCTTAAAAAGAAAGAACAACTGGGATAGGGGAAAGGAGAAATGGAAGAAAAGAAAAGATTATATGTATGTAGATTTACACATGTAACTATGTATGTATATGTGCAAGATAACTATACTACTAATCTTTGTTCATCAAAAAGAACAATTTGTGTTGTCATTGTTTGATTACTAGATCATTTTTTATGCCTAGATCTTGTAACCTGAACAACTACTTCTAAGATAACGATATGGAATGTATTAACTAGTGTTGATTTCTTATTGTTGTTTTGTTTTGTTTTTGTTTTTGTAATTCTGTATTATTTCTATCCTCTTTTCTGTTTTGCTTTCTAAAATAAAAAAAAGAATTATAGCTATTTGAAGTAAGCTAATGGATACATAGTTTGTATTCTCTGACAGTAAAGAAAAATTTTGTGATACATTTTGCATTGAAAGTTACTTTCTAAGAGTGGTGCTGTTTCGATGGTACTGGGTAATGATTAGCTACCTGAAGGCACTTCAGTTTCTTCGGGGACACAGAACATGTCAAGGCCTCACTATGGGACTCCTTACATTCTCAATTTTCTTTGTCTTGAAAAATTGCATGTAAAATTTCCAGGAACTTTATATCATCAAATTGAAACATTTGTTTATGAGAAAAACATTAAGCAGATGGGACTTCTTCAGTAGTAGATGGCATACAGGTTTGAGATGAACTACTAGTAAATGCATTGGATGTTCAAGACCTGATTAAGTGGATAAATAAACCACTGGGACCAGATGATAGCACCCCAGTATTTCTGAAGAAACTAGAGGGTGAAATTATCAAAACTTGATTAAATTATATATTACTTTTGTTATTAGCACTGACCCCAAGAACTATCAGATTTTCCTTGGAATCATTTGTTATAGAAATAATTTCAAGAAGCTTTTGAAATGTACATTTTGTTGATGATTATCACTTCTTTTATTTAATTTTTGTGTTAGGGTTCTTCATAGAAATGGAATGAGGGAGAAAGGGAATGAGGGAAATAGGGAGGGAGAGAGAGGGAGAGAGGAAAAATTATTAGCTTATATAATTGTGGAAACCATAATCTCATAATCAGCCATCTGCAAGCTAGTGACTGGAAAGCCAGCGGATTTTGTTAAGGCCTGAGAGTCGGTGAACCAATGGTATAGATTCCAGTTCAGGCCTGAAGGCCTGAAACCAGGAGCTCCAAGGGCAGAAGGTTTGCTGTTTTACCTCAGTCAGGCAGAGATAACTTAACATTCCTCTGCCTTTACATTCTATTCAGGTCCTCAATAGTCGGGTGATAGGTGTTCACCTTGGGGCGGGCTATCTGGTTTACTCAGTCACCAATTCAGTGCTAACTCTTACTGCCACAGAGAAGTAATGTTTAATGAGTTCTCTGGGCATCCTCTGACTTAGTCAAATTGAAATGCAGAATCAGCCATCATAAATTCCATATAGGTGACAAGGTAATGTGTAGGCATTTCTGAAAGATTCACGGAGATGACATAGATGACACGTGGAGGGAAGATGATGTCTGGATAGTGGTTAAAACCCATGGCCAGGAAAGACTGGGTTTATAGTTGGGGAAACTATTATGCACTTATAAATAGTGAAAATTTTTAGATAAATAGTTTCCAAAAAGCATTCTTTTGACTCTCTGAAAACTGAATGGGAAAAGAGGAAGGCTATAGACAGTTTGGATTTGAGGGACTAATAGTTTGGATTAACAGCTCTAGGAATGGGGAAGCAACTAATATTAAAGGACAATTGATGCTTTTAGATATGAGAATGAAGAAATGAGAGGAATCAAAAATGATAAGCTTTCAAGTTTGGGTCAGTAGGAGAACCATAAAAATATTCTTGGGAGGCTGGTGGAAAATCCATAGCGATATTATGAGGAGAAAGAGGGGAGCTGAGGGAGAAGCTGGCTGAAGACAGGGCATGATGAGTTTGGTTTTAAATACACTACCTTTTGAGGTTGATTCCATAGAAAGCAATTTGGTTCTTTCAAACTGTATCCCCCAATGTTACAAATCAATGAGAGCAGGACCAGGTTAGTTTCTTATCCTGTCCATGTGGCATTTCATATTTCCATCAATTAAATTCTACAAACTCTTCAGTATCTTTTATTGACACCGCTGTAACAATCATTTCTGTTTATTTTCCTGCCAGGTCTGTGTACTCTTAGCTCCATTGTGATAATGACTGCCTATAAATCCATTCCCTTCAATTCCTGAGATAGCGCCTGTTGCATGGTAAGGGTTCAGTAATTGGTTATTTTGCTGGCTTTACTGCATGCCTAGTACAGGATCAGGTGGTGACGGACATAGCTGAATCTGATAAGGAGAAAGCAGTGGTGTAAGTAAGGTGGGAACAAGGAGAATGGGGTGAATCATCCTGCCTGGGGTCTGAACACGCCTTCCAAACCATGACATCGCAGGATAAAGGATGCCCTGGAGCTAGGAATGGAGACAGGGTATTTTAAAGACAAAAAGCAAGAACAAATGCATGTGGGTGTGAGACTGTAGGACTGTTTCCCCAGTGACTGGAGGATCAGGTTCAAGCTGAGGGAGGTAAGAGGATGGTGATAGGACTGGAAAGATACAAGGGTGGGCTATGGAAAACCTGGGGCCATCTCATACTTCTAAGGATGGAAATTATTTCTAGGATGAGAAAAGAAGCATAATGATATTAGATCAAAATTTAATTTGGTGTTTTTAGTAAAAGCATAGAAAAATAGGAGTGAAGAGTTTTGAGTTTTAATTTTTGCTATTAAATATGTGTCCAAGACAACAAACTTAAATTCTCTGAACTCTCTGGAATCATGCTATATACTATTAGTATAGTTTCTATTTGATACTAGACTTCATAACAGTTTTGTGTGCCAACAAGATATCCAGTTTTTTGATTTGTATAAAATTAATAAATGAAACATTTCATACTCCATTGATCATATGTGAATAAATGCAATAATTTCTAGTCTTAGTGACGCAGCAAGCTATTAACTTCCTTGCCTACCAATGTTCCCTTTCTCTTTTGCTTTGCCCTTTGTAAACTGCCTATGTCAGCCTGAAAATTCACCAAGTAACTTTAAAACCAATTGAGCTTTTAGCGATGGAACTATTACTGGGGAAGAAATGGGGACTACCGTATTGTGCGGCTTCTGGGCCTCATTTTGCATGACATTTTCTGCACTTTATTTGGGGGAAATGATCACAAAACTTTGTTTTCTGAGAAGGCTCCTGGCTGTCTTCCCCAGCTCATGGAATAGGACATTTATTTTTAGACAGCATTTATGGCTAATTTTCATCCTGAAAACCATTTAGTAAACACTTACTTGTGGATATACCTGGTCTGAACAAAAAGTAGCTAATGATGTGCAAAGACTGATTGAACACAGTCTTTAAAAATACTTTCCTCATTACTAAAATAACGCATTCCCTTTCAAGTGTGGAAATTTGAAAAATAAAGAAAAACTCAAGTATTCAGATAAAATCACCTCAAGTTCTATTGGAACATTAGATTCAAAGGAACATTTTGTTCTGTGTGCATACGCTTATTTTTCTATGCATTTGAATGTTTATATTCATTTGTAACATACTGTGAATACTTCTCCTTTTAGTAAGAGTACAGTATAATTGTTCTGAACTCGGGTCTGAGGTTGAATTCTGATCCAATAATTGATAGACACTCTGGCTTTTTATCAACTTAACTTTCCAAAAGCTCTGTTTTGTTTTCTGTGAATGGAAATAACTATGTATACTTTGTGGGGTTGGAATCAGGCCAAAATAAGGTAATGTGTTTAAAGCAGATCGTGATTGCTCAGAGCAGTTTATTACATGGGTCCTTCATTATTGGATATTAAAATATTTCTAGCTTTTCCCTGCATATGTGGTGTTTGCTGAGCTATGCAGTCACAGCCATCCAGTTCATTACCATTTAGTTATTAATCTGTGAGTTTAGAGTACAGTAAGATGTGCTGAGCCAGACTCTTGCTCCACTGTGTGTTGTCTCAGGTAGAGGTTTCTCCATTGGTTTCTGAAACTCGTGTCTTCTCTCATTTGTTCCCACTATGCCTTTGGCCACTCACTTGATTGGTGCAGGGTTTATTCTGTAGTGAGACACTCTCTCACAGGCCGTGTACAACTGGACTTGATAAGAAGGAAAACTGGTGGATGGGCAGATAACAGAGATGCATATGACCTTCTGGGTGGGTCTAGTGTCTACATCTGTGTCACTTCTGGCAGTAGGCTCAGCCATAGAGTTTCATATGAGGCTCTTTCACCAGAGTCTTTTATGGAGGGTACTGAAGTCTGGGGGTGCAACTAAATGAGATACGGATTTCATAGAAGAGTCAGTTGTCAGTGTGAAGTGAAATGGATGCGGGAAAGAGGCTAACACAAATTCAATTTGATGCTGCCTAACCTGGCAATATGGTTCAGCAGTGTATTTGTCTTCTTGGTGATGTCACAGAGCCTCACACTACTCCCCTTCCCAACTTATTTATTTATAGAAAATATAATAAAATGAAATAACATAAAGTTTTAAAGTTTGACTCTAGAAAAAGTTTATGGAAGAGCAGAAGCTCTAAGTGCTACTGGGAGTGCGAGTTGCTACTACAGCTGATGTAGAAGGCGACTCGAGGCAAGTAAGTGCATCCTGATTCTAGGCACACATCCTAGAAAACCTCACACACAGAATTTAGAAGACAAGAATGTTCAGTGGAGGATGTTCAGTGCAGTGTTGTTTGCAACAATAAGAAATCATTATTACAGAAGAATGACAAAAAATCAGTCCAGGTTTACATGATGAAATAGTAGAAAGCAGTTAAAGTGGATGACCTAGACTTATATGTATCAGCCTGAATTAAAAAATGTGAATTGAGTAGCTAAAGGAATAATATTATAGAGGTTATATTAGTTAAAGAATTTGAAAATAATACTTTATACATTATATGTAGTGAATGTGTACACAAACACATATTTTGAACACATTTAGATAACAAGTCTGATATCTGGAGAAAGAAGAGGATGAGAATGTGATAAAGCATCACAAACTTGTGCTCTTTGGGAATTTATTTTTTTTAAAAGCACTAAAGCAAACATGGTAAAATTAAAATTTAAGGGAGCTGAAGTATGTTCTCATTATCTTTATTTCTTATGTGATTAACTTATCTCATTTTATAAAATGGGGAAATGAAGAGAGAAAATTAATCATGATCACAAGTTCTAACAGTGCAAGGGGATATAAGTCTTTATCTTCCACATTCTTTCCCAGTTCCTGGTCTCTTGTTCCTGTGACCAGAACTTTTCCTGTGACAGCTTATGATATAAAAACATATAGCACATTTCTTTTTTAACCTGCACAATTAATGAATGCTCTTTGCTATTTTCACTGAATTATACTGATCTCAGAGGTCATTTATCCTGTAATTTCTAACACTATCTTCTCAAGAAATTCTTGCTTTATAAAGGTAAGTTACAATTATAGTTTCTCTAATGTTCGATTTTAAAATCACTGCTCTAGAATATATAAGACCAGTTTTAGAGAGTAAATTGTCAAGGTTGATTGTGCTCAGACCTAGACTCACCTTGAAAACAAGACCATAACTGCAGGTTTGGTTGCTGTTGAGTCTGAATAATGTTAATTTGGTCCTCATTTGTATTCTATTCAGTATTATGAAACTAAATGTTTGTTATTTGGTGGTTTTAGAAAAATTGGTAAGACTGAAACAATAAAGCTCCATTTTGGGGAAAATTGAGGAAAAACTCCCTTTAAAATATCTAAATTCTTTTTTGAGATAAAAAGAGAAAAATAAAATTCACAAAATAGTGGAGTGGAGCTTGGTAGTTGAGCTGTAGCTGCCAGGTGTCTGGCCTGCCTCTTGGGGATTTGTTATGGGATCACAGCAAGCCTGGATACACAGAGCATGGAAAGTCCCTTATCCTTGTCATCACGGAGTTTGGCTTACAGCCCTCTCTTCTCAAAGATGGAGGCTTTTGGCATTTATTATCTTGTTTTCCTGTCCCTTCTTAAAGAGAAAAATCCAATGATTTTTTTCCCCTAAAATTCTCCACAGTTGGATAGTGGCAGAGGACAGAACTTTTCATGTAAGTCCCATAGGAGGAAAGTGGCCACTTCACTCATCTGTTTATCATTCAGATATGCCCTACCTCCATCTATTTATCCCCCATGGCATCTGTAAGAATTACAAAAGGCAAAGCTCCAGAAGTTCTAGGTAGGAGTCCTTTGTCTTTATGTTTTACAGAGTCCATGGTGATCAAAATTCTTAATTTCTTTGAGTTTCAGTTTCCTCAACCTAAAATGAAGTTAGAAGTATCTACTTCCAGAAATGATATTCAAAATATGTGGTGGAAGTGTAGCTTGGCTGTCATCAGACAAATGACATATGCATACTGTAAGGTTGTGCCTGGTGCTTGCCAGCTGCATGTCAGTCAGGACTACTTTGTGAAGCTGATGTAAGGGTAAAATGAAAATAGTGTGCTTTGCTAACTGCATACATTTGTATTATTAATGCAAAGAGCTTGAGGGGGGAAGGACATTTGAGAAGTACTTTGAGCTGTTTGGCTAAAAGATTCTTGAATGAGAGTAAGGAATTATTTCCTCAACATATTTAAGTTATTGTCAGCTTATTTGAACATATGCTTGTTATACAACTCAGAAACTCACACTCTAGGTATTTACCTATGAAAAGTGAAAATAAAACTCCACACAAAGGATTGAATGTGAATATCCATTGTAGTTTTATTCATAGTATCTATAAACTGGCGATGATTTTCCATGTCCATTCATCACCTGGTGTTGCATCCATATGACACAATGCTATTTGGCAATAAAAAAGGGACAGATGACTGACAGATTCAACAACAGGGAGGGATCTCATAAGCAAGATACTGAGACAAGTCACGCAAAAATGTTACATATGATTCCATTTTTATGAAATTCTGTAAAAGGCAAGACTTTAGCGACAGAAAGCAGAGTAACTATAGTTGGTGCTTTTTGGGATTGTCTTCCCTAAACCACTGGAGTCTTCTAAAACCTAGGACCCTATCTTATACATTTTTAATAGCACATTGCTGATAGTCAAAAAATGTTCATAGAATGAATGAATGGAGTATCAAAGGGAATGGTGAGGCTGTGTGCAATGGAAAATGTGAAAGGAAAGGAAGATGTAGTTGAATCCCAATTTTACTTAGTGGTTAGAACAATTTTGGGCAAGTTGGTTGATGTGTGAGTCAGTTTTCCCAGATAGAAAACAAGTAGTAACTACTGAATAGGGGTGCTCTATAGCATCAATAAGAATATATGTGAAAAGTACTCCAAACATAGTAACACAGTTTTCATACACAAATTATTATCATATCATTGCAAGAGTATAATTTTTCAGCTCTAAAATATAATGATGCAAAGTCAAATCCAATAAAATATGCTCACTTTCAACTGTTAAAGCAGAGCTTCTATAGTCCGACATATTCACTTGACTCCTTATAGCATCTCATTAGAACTTCTTGTGAGACACATTTACAGTCTTGTGAAATACATCCACCCTACATTATTTATCACTGAAGCAATTGTCAACTAATTTGTAAAATATTTGAAAGCATGAATCTCGTCTTATTTACCTTAGGGTCCTATATAGTAGTTAATAGATTATATTGAACCCAAATATGTTAAAATGGCAACCAAGCACAGTTTAACATACGAGTCTTGAGAAATGTTGTCTAGTTTCTTTATGAAGGCTAAGTATCAAAATAGTATTGTAATCACATCTCATTTTTAGATGCCGTTAAGGTAATTTTGGGTTTCCACAGAAACTTTTCAAGTTTATGCTAATAAAATTGCCCTGGATCTTTGGAAGTCTATTGATATCGTCACTTGGAACTTTGTAAGACTGAGGAGTTTCATGGCATGTAAAATCCGTTTTTCCTTAAGTGCTAAAATCTGAAATATGGCATAGTATATGTGTGGTATTCTTTCCAGCACTTCAGAAGCATTTTCATAGTATTTTGCCTTGACTATAGGAAGAATGGGGACGCTGCCTTAGTTTTAGGTCACAGAGAAAGCACCAGGCATTGAACCACCTCCTGTTCATCATTGCCTCTGTTCATCATCATTTACAGTTTCTACTGAACTTACTGATACTACATAGAACAAAATGGAAGACAATCTAATTAGGTATATACATTTTAAAGTACATTAGATATGTGTCAAAATGATATCGGGGTAATGTGACTTTTCAGGCACAGGATAAAAAGAAAAATGGACAAGAAAATGTAAAAGATACATATTTTGCCAGCAGCATATATTATGCAGATATTTATGAGTAGAGTTATAATAGAGAGCAGAAGTGTCTCCACATTATAGTGATTTTTAATAAGTGAATTGATATTTTTATGCTCTAATTTTGGGAAGCTGTTTAAAATAATTGACTGACTTGTGGATTTACCTTTTCAAATAATATGCCAAGGGCCACTAACTTTTTGCAGTCTGTATAGCTATTTATCTGAATATGTTTTTGGTTAGGATGTGAAAATATTTGGAGAATAAATCCAATGCTTATGCTTATTTACTTTACATAAATCGGTGTTTCCCATGAGTGACTGTAAAAATTGTAGGAAGTGAAAAGAAAGTGGAACTTGAATGTAAA